>GL501451.1:740315-787343 GCA_000149185.1 Mayetiola destructor
GAGAGAGAGAGAGAGAGAAAAATGAATCTCCCCCAAAAAAGAGCAGCATCGTGATAAAATGAGACAACGGTGACGATAAGTGATGGTGTTTCATAGACGGGTGTATGATTAGCATAACAAAGTGTCTTTAATGCGACTTTCGTACACATTCAGCAGTTTGAGGTCGTATGTCCGTATAATATTATACGAGGAAATTCACCTGTGTCACGATATGATGCACCGCTTGAAAAAGATGCTGTTCATTGTACAACCTGAGATGAAGAATCGGGAATGTTTCAACAATGGATGAATTGCGAAAAATTAAACATTTTTTTGAAAGGAAAAAATGCCGGCAACGACATTTAATCTGGAATAGGAAAAACTATGCGAACAGCAAACCGTGTTTCAAGTTTGGTAAATAAGACGAACGACGGAAGAAAAAATCGGAGAATTAATGAAGTTCATTTTTTGCTTGACATTATTTCAGGGCTGCATTTCTCTTTCATTGCCTCATCAATTCGGTTTTGTTCGTTGTATAAAATATTCTCGTTTTTTTCCTTCACAAAAAAAAAACATTCTTTTTTACGTCATTTATTATCCATTCAGTTTCCTATTTGTGACTTTCCCTTTTTTTTGTCATCTGTGAAACCGTCGACGGTTGCCTTAATTTCTCCCAATTTTTTGACATCGACGGCTTTTCTCAGGTGTTGGTGGCTTTTTTGAATTTTTTTTCCGTCATACCGTAGTGTAGTGAATGATGAATAGCACAATTCAGACACGGGCGGAACGCAATGATGCCGATAGCTACTACTGTTGTCTACATAATAACTTTTGCTTTTACTTAATTCTCAGTAAATTCCATTTTATTTACAGGTACATTTAAAATTGCCATTGCTCAAGATGAATGACAGCGGTTGTGACATTGTGGATAAAATAAAATCAACCATTCCAATGCCAGCATGTGAATGATCTCATATCCACATTGTGCTTTTGTTTGCGCAAACATTCAGAACGTATGTCGTCTCATCAGAAGGGGAGAAAAAATGGTAAACATCGGGGAACAACATCGAATGACGGGAAAACTGGAAAAAAGCCGACTTTCATCGGATAATTTTCGTCCTATTGTTGTGAATGTTGTGTGGTGTCATAATATGTTTTTAATGATTATGAATCATCCTTTGTCATTTGTCAAGCAAGTGAGAAAAACAAATCTAATGTAGAACTAAGAACAATGAATGAGAGATGTTTTGCTGAAATGTTAATAATGGAACAGAAATTCTCACCCTTATTTCAAATTGTCTTCAAACCTACATGAGTGAGTCGACTGAGAAATGCTGTGAGTTCATTATCAAAATCATCCAGTTTATCGAATAAAAATCCATATTGACAACAATCAATGCCTCGTTGTGCTGTGCCGAAATAAACGATTGCTGATTTTCATCAATATATGATAAATAATAATTGAAGTCGTGCGACTTTTCTCTTTTCGATCATTTTTATGAATTGCTTGCTTGACAGATTGTTGATGTGAAATGTGAATGCTTTTGCAGGAAAAACACGATTGTGTGCATGAGGAAAAAACTGAAAGATATGAAGAAAACGAACGTGACACTTTTATGCGGTTTGCGTTTGGTTTGGTGCGTTATGAAATAGGTGTTGAAGGCTGAATAAACAAATAAAAATTAGGAAATTTCGCATTCGCATTTTCATTTTTTCGCTCCACTTACTGACGCGATGAATGATGCACGGTGATGTATAGCTACTAACTGAGATAGATCATAATGGTGAAACGATATGTCAACACTCTTTTTGAATATTCAATGTTAATTTGACGATATAAGATGCAGCGTTATCAATTCGTTTTTCGATGACAACAATTTGTCATTATATCGTCCACGAACCACACAATTACCATGTTTACTGATGCAAAGTGGTTGCGATAATATTGATTGACTTTCACTTTTAAAAATGATATTTTATGCATAGATTGGATGACGTTTTTAATCTTTGTTTATGTTGAGTTGTTCATTGGTCATATTAGTTTTTGTACGAACTTTGTGACCCTAATATTCTCATTTGATTGAGAAAAACATTGAAAATTCAACGACACCCATAATTCGAAATTTCAACAATGACGAATCGCATGAACTTGGAACTCACGTGCATAGCCTCGATGATTGATTCAAGTTAATTGCAACGGATGTTTCACCGACGTTGATCATTTCCACAAATATTCATGGGTCCCACCAATGGAAATTACGTATTCACATCACGGTTTTCGCATCGTTCATACCATACATGTACCAATGTACCAATGTACCAATGTACCATGTACTCATACATGCATATTGTATATAGCGAAAAGTCGATAACCTGTGCATTCATCAAACCATTCGTTTTGAAAAAAATACCACATCAATTCGAATGATGATTGTAAGAAGGGGAAAAACAAAAATTTCTTATTTCCCATCGAATACCGAAAACTTTTCATGTTTTCGTCGAAAAATCGAATTAATGAATCAAATGATATGAAAAAGGCTTGAAAGTCAACATGTCCACTACACATATGAATGGAAGATAACACAATAACACACACTCTGAATCCAAAACGAATATAAGCTTTGAAAATAGAATAAAAAAAAAACAAAACAAAATCCAATTTCCTCACAGTCAGTTAATCCAATTCATCCTTCATTCGCAATTCAGTATTTCCACTTTTTATAATAAATATCTGCATGATTATCGAATTGAGCAGCAACAATTCATTATATTATATATCGACATTACTTATGAATCGGCCATTTTAGAACTTTGCCATTTAATTTGTTTTTAAGTCGTAATGAGAATGCCACTGATATTACAAAATGAAGTTATTTAATAATTTTTGTTTGAAGTTTTCAGTTCTCAAAGCATAAATGAGAATTATTGTTCCAAGGCTTTTGTGGTTAGTAGCTGCTGGCCCATAGCTGGTGGCAAGGTATGGCATGGGTTAATACTTTTCATTTATTTCATTGTTTTTCCCAAAATTGTATTGTATTTGCCAAAACGAAAGTTTGCTCGTTTCAAGTTTAATGTTGATAATTCATGTAATCTCAATCTCATTTCAAATAAATAAAGACGCGCGTGCTCAAAAAAAGTTGAAGATCTTTTGCGTTCTTTATACTTCTTATTTTATTCTCTTTTTCGAAGAGGATTCATTGTTTCGATGCAAACAAAACATTATGTCTGTCTTGGTCGATGAATATTAGAAATTCAGAATTTGCCCGAAGCTGATTTTAACAAACATTGATAATTCGATAAGAAATGAACGCACATCGAACATCGAAAATGGTTTTACCTTTTTGTTATTTATCTATAAATTTTCTTACTCTTCCATTGCGTTCTTCGCGCCCTCTCATCTCTCTCTCTCTCTCTCTCTCTCTCTCTCTCATCCCGTCTCGATTTTCTTTGTTTTGCATCGCAATCGCAGCTGAAGACGATAGAAACCAATCGATGTCGTTTTTGGTCGTTTATTTGCATCGAAATCAATGGGAAAGTTGAACGTTTTATTGCTGTTTAAGTTAACTATTTAGATAATAGTAATGTTATTGAGGGGCGTGCAGAATTCAATGCACATACATACAAAAAGAATGTAAAATTCCAAATCGGTTTGGTTTTTAAAACATAAAAACCGAACAAGGGATTGACAATGAAATGACAAGATAAGAGAATGTCGTCAAAGTGAATAGTTGTTTTTTGCCTGTCACTTCTTCGGTATCGAAACAAATGAGAGCCCTAAATCCATTTTGTGTGCGCTTGTGACAATCGTTTGCAATTTGAAATTTAAAAACGAATAGCAATCGAAACGGGATTTTTGTCGCAACAATGACTTTGAATTTCGTGCAATGATATCGTTTTTGGATCATCAAAGACTGAACACTGAACACTTGATGTAAATAGAGCTTGAATTCCATTCATTGAATCGATTGAAATTTGGAATAATATATCATAAGCTGGATACAGCGGCGGTCTGCATTGCTCCCGCTATCGCATCAATTTATTTCTTTCGCATTTACCTTGTAAGTTCCGAGATTTTTAACCGAACACGCTAATTTGATGTTACGCCCGGCTGGAACTGTGATATTTTCAATAACATCTGTAAACTCTGGATCGTCAGGCAATGCTAGATTGGGTAAAAAAATAGCGAACGAGAGAAAAGTGGAAAATTACAAAATGAATTAGTTCTATTTTATTTAGATTTATTTTTCAATGCGAGATGATAAATTCTCTTGGGCTGATTTGGTACATGGTCAAATGGCATGAACAGATTGATGCATCACTGGAATCTAAAACCAAATCAATAATAATAATAATCATATAAAAAGAAAAAGATGAATAGAAAATGAACATGAAAAATGCTAAAAAAATGATAGAAAATAAATTTCATCAATAAATTGCCTACATATTGAATGAAGATGATATTGAAGATGATGGGTTGGGCTTTTGCCGTTGTAAAGTTAAGTTAGAAGTTGGAATGGAGAAAAGGATTCTTCAATTTGGCAAATAGTACGTGACCGATTATTCGAGCGAAATTGGAAAATTCGTCCGGAAATTTATTCAACCATAATGAAGATTTATTCAAAGATTCTTTCTTTTTTTTTCATGCAATTTTTCTTTCGATTAAATGAAAAATCTCATTCACAACGCAAAATGAGTTCGGTTCTGCGAGAAATTAAAATGGAATTTCAAATGAAGGGGACTTTTGTTCGTTGTAATGAAGAAAATGTAAATGTAAAGAAAATGCTGAAGTTGCATTGAGCATTCAATGACTTTTACAAGGGTTAACTTAAGGTTTTCCTTTAAAAATAATTCAAAATGATAATTCAAATATTGTTATTTGAAGGAAAGTCAGGCGGTGTCGCGCAATTTTCATCGTCGAACATTTATCATAAAATGTTCAAAGATTGTTTGATGAGTCATTATTTATTATGGATCGATGTGAAAATGATGAGTGATTTAAAGTTGGTTTTAACTGCTAATTTATAGTTTGGTGATGTTTTTCCATCTGGTATTGTCGGCTTTTATTCAAATGTGATAAATTCTGAAGGTTCAAGTTTCTCTGTTCTTGTTAATGCATCTCATTAACCGTTTGATGAGTAATTATTACGTAGAAGAATAGATCGAGCTAAGGTTAACAATCAACAACAAAAACCGGCATTCGAAGAAATGCCATCTCCAATTCATCCTCATGTTCGATTATTATCGTGCTCGGTAACGAATTAAATATGTCACCAGTCACCAGCGATTTTCATCCGACAAAGTTTCAACATCCAACATTCTGTTATTATTCAGAAGGCAATCGTATCACCATAGTCATTTTTTGCACTGTGTTCACTGTTCACTGCTCACTTCATTATCATCAGACAAACATATTCTGGCTGTTAAACGAACCAATAAATTTAATTAAACTTCTCGTTCCATTAGGATATTTTCTCTGATTCGAATGTCGCCGAATGTGGGCTGAATACAGAAATATTTGCCCTCTCAATACCTGAACCTGATCATAGATACACGTTTATATTGCCAATGAAGACGAACATTCGAATTTGAAACGACAAATCGGGTAATTGCTACAACGTGCAAACTGTGACAAGCAAAGAAACAAAGTCGAACATTTTCATATTCGTTGAACAGTTTTTATCGTATTGCCTCATTTCCAATTATGTGCGTATTTCATTATCAGATCTGCAAACGACCATCGATTTGGTTTCGATATTCAGAGAGATTCGATTTCGGATGTTTGCGTTGGTATTAGAAATATATTTAGAATGGAGAGAATGATAAAAAAGGCAGCATCATCATTGCCGAAATGACCGGAGACTTAAACTGCCATAATGCCTTACAACAGTTTGTGTTGCTATTTATTGGTGGTTCCGATTTTGGCTTTTGGTTATCTTGGTATCCTCATGCATCGAGTTTATTTTGCAAATCTTTTGTCGATGACAATAGACAATGAAGTTTACAAGTCTAAGTGACCCCATTATTACAAAGGAAATTTGTCCAACTGATAAAAATGTTTGGTGATTTGGCGATAAAAATTGGAATTGTTCAGAATAAAATGAAACTCATTCACATTTTATCAAAGAGGGCCCATAATCTCAATAAATATTTAAAAGAACTTTGTTGCTTTTCCGCCATCAACTCATTGCGGAACAAGTATTGGCTTTGAGTGTTGTTGTTCTCAGAATGATACCATTGATTTTGTAGGCTGCTATAGTAGATCCTTCGAAAAAAAAAATCTTTTTTTCTCATCAATCGATTGGAAATCGTCTAAAACGCGTAAGAAAACAATATTTTTGCAAAAAAAAAAAAACATTAGCCCAAGGGCTCCACCTGGCAATAAAAAAATAATTTCGAAACATCATTTAATTCAGAAACTATTAAAAATCATGAAAACAGTGCGGGAAAGTATGTTTTAATCCTTAAAACCATTTATTTTTTGTTTATTTCAGATCGGGAAGTTATTAGTCATTCAATTGAAGTAAACCAATGCTGAACTATAATTTATATGTATATATATATATAAGCAACTAGCATTGAACATTATCATCTAACAATCGAATGATGTATTCAATTCCGGATTCATATTTACATTTCGTTTTTTTATAATAATGAAAAAAATATTTGGCGGAGCCTCACAAACAGCCAACAACCGAATGAGTATCATTTGGGAGATGTTACAAAAAATAAACTCAACTCAAATAATAATATCAGTGTTATCTGAGTCATGAACGGCGGCGATAAGGAACTCAAAATTCATAGTAGTCGAAGTTCATTGTATGTTGCGGTAAAAATGAAATTCAGGGAATAATTTCGTCTCTTTTCAAAAGGGACAAATGTACAAAAACACAATAATTTCTAGTGCCGCTGGCGAAAATATATCGTTTCGCTAAATACAACGCATATAAATGTTAACGACGTCATACCACACCAAATGCTGATAAAACGGCATACAAACTGTTTGAGACTTTTTTGTTCGATATTTTTCTGTCGATTCGAATGTGTTACCATACCAACAGAATAAATGGAATGTTTGCTGGTCGGTCGACAGTCGATGATAAGCGTGCGCATACACACACACACACACACACACACACATATCGTGATCATGATCATTCATTTGGTGATGAGCAGTTTTGAAATCGGTGGCGGGCTTGACATTTTGAAATTAACAGACTGAACGGCGTTATTTTTGCGCTCAATGACTCCAAACAAGAACTTAATAAAAACCAATTATACTTTTTTTGCAATTTGTTCCCGTTGTGCACGATCTTGTCTCGAATGAATTCAATAACAAATAAATAAAAAATTGTTCTTCATTTTACACAAATATCCATCTTCATAGTTCAGGGGTGATAATGTAGCTACTTATATGTATTGTTATTATTATTATTATCATTCTGGGGTCGCCTCAAATTACAAAGACCGACGGCATCAAATTACAATAAACAACATCTGTTGTCAAATCCATCGATAGCATAACGAACACGATATTACCCACAAATAATACTAATACAGTTTAATGAATTCAAAATCTTTCCTTTGGATTTTTTTCCATTGCATTATTCAAATTAAAACCAATTTTCCACACTTTAAAAAGCGTAATATATTTATGGGTTTTCATATTTTATGAAATTTTATAATGACAAATAGAATCCCTTCGTACTCCCGTCGAAGATACGGTTGTCTCGCAGTAGTGGAACACTTCTATCGATAAACGACATATTAGAGGGGCGTTCGTGATTCGATACGTAACGAATAGCGGTTGCACCATATTCAGGCCCAAACTATGTAATTTGCAATGTTTAACTTGAGTGATGCTAGCTATTATGTATGACATCATGTCTAATTTATTTTGGTTCGCGCTGTGCACATTAAGATGGAAAAAAATAGCATAAAATTTCCTATGACTGCATGAACAGTTTGACTGCAGTTTTCTTGGCAATTGAATCTACGGACAATTCTCCTAAAGAATAAAAAAGGCCGTCGCCTAAGTTGCAAGTGGAGAAAAACACTCGCCAAAAGAAATAAAATACAATCAAAAATCATTTGATCGTTTATACATTTGTCGATGTTGTATCGTATATCGCCGTCAGCTCATTTAATAAATAGAATTCGAAAAAAAGAGGAAAAAGGCGAATTTGAAGCGAAAAAAGAAAGAGATTGTAAGAGCGTTTTGTCGATATAAGAAATAATAAATAGTTTGCGTCGTATAGTTTACTATTCGAGTTATCCGAGGCACTTAGCCATCTTTGAAGGGTAAAGTGAAAGAAAACACATCATCATGGATCGAAGATAGGAAATAAGAATTCCGTCATTTCACACTTTTCAACTGTTTCTACATTATTTTTTTTCTTCTTCTTGCTATTCGTTGCTCATCGAAAGATTGTTTCGGATGCCAATCGAAATCAGCCCCAGATTCCAAAATAATAATACATTACAATGTGTTGAATATTTTACAATAAAAATAGCCGTTCAGTTAAAAAACTGAAATGTGGATAAAAATGCGGATATATATTGCGAAATATTTTTATCAAATTGTAAGGCAAATAGTCGAAGGAGTTTTTGTTGCCATTTGCCATTGCTCTTCAACAATCCTCTATCATTAATATTCAAGTGTGATTGTGAATGAAAGAAACATCGGAACGATAAGATAAACAAATGGTTTTGCTGTTTACTTTTTCTGAATGTGCGAAAATCAAAAGATTCTCGGTGATTGTTTTTCGTTTAATAAAATATTTTAGTCTTGTAATTTCCAGACTTGGTTTTATTATTCTATCTGATAAGCGACACAACGTGTTTTGTGGATGATTTTATTATGCAACCGAAAAAAAAAGCGTAAATCGAAATGAATAGTTGATATCAGAGGCCATGATTGAATCTATTGATGCGTACTTTGTTCTATTTCTATTGGAATGCATATACCAAACCACTGAACAGAGTATAGAAAAGTGCAGAACTTAAAAAAACAATAATCGGCAAAAGACACAGAATAACAAATTGTGAATTTTCAAAATGTTTATTGTCAAACTACGACAGTAAATTGAGCGCGCGTATTATAAATTTTTGAAACCAAAGCACGTGTTCAGTATTATTGACCACTGAAACTCTTGCTTTGAGTTGTTCATTTTTGTTTTGTCGCAGTGCTAATGTCGACAAATCCCGGACATTATTATACAGTTTTAAAATCGTATATGTAAATAGTGAATAATAGCTGAGGAGATGCTCAACTATTGTTTGATTGGCTTTTGTTTTGTGTTTTGGGAATCATTTTCGAAAAGTCAAGAATATTCATTGCTACCACAAGAAATTGTATAGAGCCCGCATTTACAGATTGCGGCACCATTTTTAGGTAATGATCATAACAAATCGAAATCGTTTTCATCTGTCTCGTTAAAGCCGGTCAGACAAGTAATAATGCAACGCAGACGAAAAGACTCACAGAAAGGCAAAGAAAAGAAAAATTAAAAGAAAATGGAACATTTATTTTTGAAGAGTGAAAAACAATTCCACGTATTTTTGGAATTTATACTTTCGTTTGGTTCGACAACAATAAAGCCACATTTCTTGATATTTCATTCGCATTTGCATAGTATGGAAAAAGTCAAGCAAAATGCAATTTATTCATTTCGAAAAGTAGCAAAAAGTGAATCCAAATGAAAAACAATGAATAACAAAGAGAAATGTCGAGCCACAAGAGAAATGAAAAGAAAAACAACATAAACTTGATTCTTCTGCGTTTAGAAGCACCGGGACGAAACTACATAACTTCAAAAGGGAATGAATGATGACGCTTGAGATGCGATTCACATTGGACCTCAGCTCTTTTTTCATCCGTCCAACAAAATGAATTTGTTTCTGATTCAACTTCTTTTGCGAGGACCTTCACTTTACCCACAGCAATTGAGAGACGATAAACCACTGCGCTTGGAAAATATACAGAGGATAAAAACATCATATAGCATTAAAGATGAAAAATACAAGAGGGGAATAGAATGAGATTACATGGCTACCGACTAAAGAACATAGAACAAATGCACACACACATTTATTTGCGGTTTAATGTAAAACAAATGTTGATATGAAACCGCATATCGTCAAATTGCAGGGGAGTTACGAACATACGGCCATGACGTGACGAAAAAAAATCTCGCTCAAATTGCACAAATGGAATGATTGAAGCAAAATAAGAACTTCATTCTCCTTCCGCTCAATTTTTGCGGATATTTTTTTCTTCCATCTTTTCACAATGCATAGAACATTTTGTATTTATTGCGTCATGCCCTGATGGATTTGATTACCGCATCGTTTCGATAGTGGAAATCCAATAAATAAATACCAAAGATCATATCAACTAATGGCCATCATTATTGACATCTGCGCCGATGTTCAGATTGAATTTTTTTCGCATCAATTGCATCGTCGACAGTAACAATGTTGTTGATTGAACGATTACCTTTTATGAACGGCAGATTCAAAATTAAAATTTTTTATGAAAATTATACTTAAAATTTTTGATTAATATTTTTTTGAAAAATTGGTTAATCATAGTAATATGGAAATGTTAATATGTATGGTGTGCGCATATAGAACATATTTTGGGTAAATAAATGAAGTTTTTCATTGATTTTTTTTTGCCTAATGGGAAAAAGTCTGAATCTGTATATTTCTCCATTGAAATGACTCAACCAACCGGATATTGTTCTGATTCTGTTTTTCTCTTTCTCTCGATGAATGTCATTTGCAAAAAATGTATCTACAAAGCAAACAATCCGAAATACTGAATTCTGTTTGTATAAACTGGTTTATTCAATTCTCTGTCAAAGGTCCATTGATAAATAATATTGTACGATCATCATACATATGATTAGATAAACACGAATTCAACAACAACAGAAACACACATTGTGAATATTCAGTAAAAAGAATAAAGAGCACTGGATAAAAAAAATCTCTGAAAATATCGATATTTGAATTAATTTCTCTTGTGCTCGTCATCCCGAATACTGAATACGATACCGGAATGTGAATGTTTGAAATCGAGTTTATTTTTTATTTTTCTCTGGGCGTCTGAGTCATCCGGACAGTGTTTGTGTATCACTGTAAAATATGATATAATTTTTTCTTTACTAACTTTTCTATAAGCTCATCGCTTGCTTTGTATTGTATTATGCATTGGAGATGAAGTGGGCAAAAAATTCGGATGAATGGAAATATGATGAACAAACATCTCGAAAAAGAATTGAATAGAATACAAAATAATAACGATTCGAAAATAGATGCGAAAAACAGTCAAACGAAGTATGAATTGGTCGGTATTTATCTCTCGATGTGTTTTGTTTGTTCTGTGCCAATGGGTAGTGAACAATATGTCAGTCTCTCTGTTGCAAATAACGAGATTGAAATGAAATCAACTCTTTCACAGTGCGAACAGTACATAAATACCGACTAAAGAATGCTAACAGCATACGTGTCTGGAGTCTGGAGTTGGTGGTCCAGTACAGTATCTAATCCATTTTTTTTTCATAATCACATCGAAATTGGTCGTTTTGATGGTAAGTCACAAGTGACCCCTTTGAAATTGTTCCAAATGAAAAAAAAGCAGTTCCAAAAGGAGATAATTCAAAATTAATGGAATAAAAATTCAAGAACATACAAATTGAACCGAAGTAGAACGGAATCCAATCGGAATCGAAACGAGTCTTGTAACAATGATAGGGCGAATCAAAAGTAGTTGAACTCATTATTATTATTAAGGAATGTACATTGACAACGGCTTCAATAGATAAAGTATTTCAAATAAGGCATTCTCTTCTTATTGTTTTTATTCGCTATCACGATTTGCCGGCTTTTGCATTGACGAATCAACTGCAAAGCAAAAGCGATACGTACAAACAGAAAAAAATGCAAATAAAGGCTCAACTTTCCGGTCATAACGGAATTTTCCATGGGACTGTGCATCAAATTAATGCCAAATATATTATATTTTTCTCATATTATTTTTAAAATCCTGTTTTTTCATTTCTTTCTCATTTTTTCTCCGTTCCTCCATCATTTTATTGATTTTCACTATTTCTTCTCATGCGGCATTGTACGTTTCAACTCATGTTTCTGTTGGTTTGTAATCATTTCATGTCATTTTATATTCGATTCTATAATTTTATATTTCATATTCATATACTTTTTTTTTGTTTTTACTCCATCCGGACGGACAATCACAATCTCTCTCTCTCTTTTTTTGTGCTCCCCATTCGACGACCCATCGCAATATGTGAATACGTGCTGTCGAACAGGGCTATCTCTTCGAACAGAGTATCTTTTGAATCCATAATCCATTTCAGAAGTGGAAAGAATACCAAATAGATTTACATTTGATATTTGTTCATTCACAATTTGATGAATAAATATTTATTGATGAACGGATCATATAAGAAAGAATAAAAACTATTACCTCATGATTTGAAATACAAATCGAATATTTGAGATTATGTGCATATGTTAAAATCCACAAAATAAAATTTATTTTATTTGTATAAGAAGTTTTTTTTAGAATATTTTGCTATCTTAAATTTTTTAATTCGAATTGATGATCTTTTCCGGTAAGCATCACAGGTGGTTATGGCTTCACAGCATTCGGTACACATCCAAATCGGAGAATTTGATCATCATATTCGATATTCATGTTCGTTCGCTTAACTTTTCTCTTTTTTCAGCATACTAGTGCGATAGATGTTCGGGTGTGCGGTGAAGGATAGGAGGAGCATTGGGTGATACGACGCGACGAATCGGAAACTTACCTAACATATACCGAGCGCTGTAAAACCAAGACCACCTGGGATTATGCAGTACGTCAAACGTATTTCTATGCCTGTGGTGCACGTTTTTACAATCAAAAGTTTATTAACAAACGACCTTTTCAGTATATACTGACATATAGGCTCTCCATTTACTTTATCCAAATAATTTGAGAATTTACCGGTTCCACAAAGACCATTGTTATATTAACTGAATGCAAAATAAATTGCATGAAAAACATAGAATCCACTGCAAGACGGGTTCAAAAGATTTAATATATTCGACACTCTTTAACTAAACGATGATCAAATCACTTAGAATAATTTGATGTCATTGTCAAATATTCTGCTCGTGCAACATTTTTTATATCTCATGAAGCGCCAGTTTGTTCCAGATTTCGGATTCAAAATATATTTTGAGTTATACGTCAGTGATGACAATGTTTTTCGGACGCGACAGTAATGAGGGAATTCCCCCGAATGAAATTCAATTACGATAAAAACACATAGCCAAAGTGACTTAAAGAAACCGCAAGATAAAAATAGATATGACTTATTAACCACACACCGTTAAATGTGTGCTTGGGTTAAACCAATGGTCATATGGTCGATTGTCGAACGTCAAATGTCTATTTCGTTGGCTAATGGAATGAATTGAATGTGTTTCTATTGCATTCATTATTACGGATTTCAGAGAAATGATGATGATAACGTCAATTCAGCGCCGCTTATCAATTAAGGTCTAACTATAACAGAAAAGACACCGTCCATTGGTTCACGCTTCTCTGTCTTTAAAGCATGGGGTCCGAATGAGCATTACTTGAATGCGAATTAGCGGCAATGACTAATTCATGAATGAATTTATTTTTCCATGCTTCTGAACGTTTGCTAGACAACGAATAATAATTTTACAACCAAAGATCATAGAGTCCCGTGATTTGAATGAAACAAACGACATTAAATCATTATTTTATGACAGAAAAAGAAAGGCATAATGAAGGCATTATAGCAATTGTAACAGTTACGTCAACTGGCCTTAGCCGAATAGATGTTACATCTCTTTCCGGTACATTACACAAATCGTATCGCAATAGCTGGACTATGCATCACATTTAGTTGATTAAGAAACTATTATCAAAGAGTTCAAGGTCAATTTTTTTAATAGAAAAAAATGTGATATTCACAATCAAAGAAGAAAAGAAAATGACATTAGAAGTGATTTACAAAGCGCAGTTCAGACACCATATAAACAATACGAGCAATGTGAGACGGCACAAGTGGCAAACATCTTTAATGCGTTAAATCTTTCCGTTAAAATATAGATCCCCACTTTTCTGACTTTTGACAACAAAATGATAACAATAATAATAATTATTATTATAATCATCCGTTTCAGTGGCCTATGACCGCTTTGCTTGATTCGAATATATTTCTATTCATTCTGGCGGTATTGGGCAGATAAAAGCAGCATGAGCCAGAGTGAGAGGTGCACTGCACACGTTGTCATCTTATCATCTGTATATTTGACAGGCCGAAATAAATAAAATATTTAAAAATGTTGTCACCGTACATCTGTCACATTCGTTCACACAACGCCGAATAACGAATTTATTATTTTGCTGACTCTATCGCACATTGATTTAAATACCATGATACACTTGGCATCGTGTGGACATACGATTATCATCTCCTTACTATAATTTAGTAATGCTCGACCACTCAGACCAATAATAACAACAAACAAACGACGGAACAATGTCTGGCACTATGCATTTAGTTAGATCGTTTTCATCATCACGCGCTCAACCAAAATTGTAAGCAAAAAATATTAAATAGAAAAAAGAAGAGGAAAAAAAAACAGAAACGAGAACCCAACGTGATTAATTTAATTTCCTATTTTCCGTTCTACTTTTTTGTAAATTGGATAGAATGGCATTTTTCAATAATAATTTTTCAATCAAATCGAACAGTATAAATTCGTAGTGAATAACGTTTGAATAATTCTGTTCAAAAAAATTTCCCCCTAGGTACAGGACGACAGAATGTCTACGCTGGTTGCAAGTGGTTGCCGTAATCATCATCGTTATGTGTGTTCAATGGTCGAATGGAGCCAATATAACGTGTGAATTATGTGAAAATGAAAATTTCCAAATTGAAATCGATGCTTGTTATGTGACAAAAGCAATAACATTGGCCAAGGATGAACCATTGAATTTTACCGTTAATAGTACAACACCATTCAATATAACATCCGTGCTATTTACACCAAGCGGCCAATTACAATCAAATATCACCGAAATACCAAAGGAAATATTTCGTATATTTCCTCAGCTACGCAAATTGGAGATACGGGGTGCCATACAACAGATAGCCCGAGACGATTTTTATATGGCACGAAATCTGCAGCATTTAACATTAAACAATCAATTGGAAATCATTCGAAGCAGAGTTTTCGAAAATGCATCCAGTTTAATAAGTATCACATTGTCAAGAAATCGAATCGTTCGCATCGAAGATAATGCATTTCAAGGTCTATATGCATTGGAACAATTGACATTGTCAAAAAATCAATTGACTGCATTGAATCGATTAATGTTTGCCGGTTTAATAAAATTAAATTATCTTAATATAAGAGACAACGATATTGAAACAATTGAGAATGGTACCTTTGCGTTGCCGAGTCTCAGTGAATTGATATTGTCAAAAAATCGATTGAAAACATTATCGGATCATATTTTCAATGGTGCACCAATATTGCGACTCGCAATTGATAATAATGCATTGGAAACAATTGGCAATTCAATGTATAATTTGGTGCAAATGAATCGAATTATAATGTATCAAAATAAAATTCGTGACATTGATATTATTGCATTTGCCAAAATGCCCGAATTGAATACATTATGGTTACGTGATAGTGGATTTAATTTTGGAAATCGAACATTGGATCAATATCAGCCGACTGCATCAAAAGTTAATTATTTAGATATATCATATAATCATCTATCGGATCCGGACGATTTTCTGAAACTGCAAATTTTTAAACAACTAAAAACGTTGACAGTCGATGATAACGATTATACGGAATTCAATATGGGCAATCGTACCATTCACGAAGCCTTACCAGATTTGGAAACATTTCATTTATCACGTAATAAATGGAATTGCACTTGGTTGAAGCCGATTTTAGAACAGGCCCGAATCGAACATATACGAACAGTTCAATCACAGTGCGAATAGAATTGCTAATATATTCATAGAGATAGAGAGCGAAAAAGAGAGAGAGAGGATGAGAGAAAGAGAGATGGAAATAAAGAAAACAGAACGAAATGGAAAATGTAATCATCATGTCATGAAATTAAACTTCGAAAGAATATATTATGTGTTCATGGGCGGCATGTTTCTTGTGTAATTGTGCCCAAGGGACTGAATATTAGAAAAAAATAAAATAAAATGACCAAATGTGGTTGATTATTATAATTCCGTTCTCGTTGTGTGTGACGAATTTAAGCTTCGCTCTTTTTTTTAAGATTTTGCGATAAGAGGACTGTTTTTTTCTCGGTGGAAACAAAAAATTTAAATGAATACAAACCATTTAATTTCTAAGCTTAACAAAATTTTTGGTTTCTATTTCGTTTATTCATGTATTTCATGGGCATTAGCTAATCGTTTTGAATCGAAAAATCGATTTCCGGACATGGAATATATATATTATTATCAGCGAATAGGTCAGCGTTGATCGGTTCAATAACTTTGTGGTTTTATGTTATGGATTATTTTTCGGAGAAGGAAAAAATAAAACCATGTGATCATTTTGAATTGGCCTTTTTTTATGCAAAAAATTTTTTATACTATTTTCACTGGATCGAATAATTATGATTATTATTATTATTATTATTATTAATATTATTATTATTGTGAAATAGATGTAATTATTGCGAAAAATAAAGAAGTAATGCGGCAATTGATTTCTTTTTCAAATACGAAATCCTTGAGTTTCAATTTTTTTTTTTCAATAAGTTCCGACAATGCTGAATGTACGTGATCATAGCAAAATGATCGAAGAATTTTTCGATCGATGTACTTTAAATGCGATGCTTTGCGATAAGGAAAAGAATCACTTTCAAAAGAAAAGGCATAAAAATCATCGTCTTCCTGCGATAACGTCGAAACTTTTTGGAAAGTATGAGTACATGCATCTTTCGATATTATTTCTCGCTCCATTCAACCTTTGGCCGTGTGCGCTCGTGAAAATATACAAAACTTAAAAGTGAAATGCGAGAAAACAACAAATTTGACTCGGCAAATAAATCTGAATAAAAAGAATATCTCATTCGAGAATCGAAACGACGGAGCGACAAAATATGAATAATTTCAATTGTTATAGTGGAAACGATAATAATAATAATCATAACACGAAACTATAGAATAAATTCTGAATTCAAGTTATACCAGAATATCATGACGACTGCAAAATTCAAACTACAACGATGACGGCAACCGACAACCAACAACCGAACGAATGATGATGTTGTTGTTGTTTGTCACAACTTTAATTTTTGAGCATTTTTTTTCATACGATGGATGGTGAATGAATATTGGATATGCAGTCATTGAGTGTATGATTATGAGTATGACTTGATGGTGTGTTTCAGTTTTAGGTATTGTGGTTTTAAATATATTACAGTTGTTCTGAATCTATGTGGTGTGAATAATCGAAATTTATGTATATTTTTGGGCAAAATAGTTTTGAATTGAGATTTTCTTGGTCTTTTTATTTCATTATATATCAACATTGAACATATTAGCATGAAAAATTATTTTCTATACGTAGCACAAATATTCGGATCATACACCGAAAATATTTCAAATCTGAATGTTGAAATTGGAATGTAATGGGAAGAGTAGGGACAAAAAAAAGAGGAAACCATTGCACGCATAATAAAAAATTCACTACAAACATTGAACTACACACGCTACACACATAGCAGTCAGATTCAGTTTTCAGTTTCTAGTGGCTGAAAATAAACTATCGAAAGAAAAAATGATGAATGATGAATCGTTTCATACACTATTTTATGCCTGGCTATGTTTATTGCATTGCATATCGCACACATTCAATTCATTTGTTATTACTATATTTGCGATTTTTATGGCCATTATTCCATGATATCAACTACACGATGCTGGCAATGACTGGATCATCACCAACCAACGAACGAAAATATCGATTGTGATGGGTTTCACACCGATGTGTTCAGTGCTCAGACAGCAAGACAAGTGTCGCCCAAAATGTGCTTATGTGGGATATCAACTGGAGTGAAATCACAAAACTTGTTGACATTCTGCGTCTTGTGGTATTTAAATTAGAATATTGTATTTCGAAACCATTCCAACAATGTAGAACTGCATGAAGATGAAAAGGGGACATTAAACATGTGGTCAATGTTTGAAATTTACTCAGTGGAGGCATTTCGAACATTACACCGAATAAAAACTGCTATAAGTCTGACATTAAATTAGTTTTAGTTTGAAGTGTTGAAATTGTTTGTCTTCCTTTGGACTTTCATCAGCTGTAGAATTACTTTTAGCAATCAGAGCTTTTTTGATGATTTGAAAAATAATTTTCGTGAGATTTGTGGCACTGATAAACAGTGTTGCGAGATTTGTCGGACAAACGAGTGACCAGGCAACGGCAAATTACATTTGACAGACAAATGCCGGGCAATAGACAATCTGCCCTGGCAAATGAAAAACCAACGCTTGTGATAACTAAATCGACATTATGCCAACAGCCCATGGTTTTTATCAATTTTATAAGAAACATAGACATAATACATAATATATGTGAGCTGTTTATTTCATTGGTTTTAAAATTGTCATGTGCGGCATGCGTTAATCGTTAAATGATTAATCGAATCCATTTCAGCACAATTGCCGCCACAATCGATTAAAATTTGCCTCAATAAAAATTGACAAAAGCAATGAAAATTGTTTAACCTCTTTCACCTTTTCTGAGAATACGAATCATAAAGGAAAAACATCAAAATGTTGTTTCTTTCTCTTTTCATAATGTTATGCCGTCAATCGAATGTTTGTTGTTTGTCATGCGTCGATAGTAATAATCTTTATACGAATTGATAACGAAATGGGCAACGTAACGGGATGATAGTATGACCAACAAATAAAAAAATAAAATCAAATCGGAACAAAACACAAGATACGCACACATTGCAAAAATTTATAGGCGATATTGGAATCACATTGTCAGTGCTCATAGCCGAAGGCTCGAAATTATTTTAAATGGCACCGAATTGACTGCTCTGTTTTGTTATTATTGTATATTGTATACTGTTCACTACTCACTGTACCATGTACCACACAATTTCCCGATTTTTTTTTTCAACTCAAATATGCACCGCAACACACCATACAGCTATGACAATATCATATATTCATTTCGCTGTTTGTTTTCGATACTCGTCGCTCTATTATGTACAGCCCATCGAAATATCATAGTTATCTATGCAATAATAATATGACAAATAAATATGTTGAGCATATCGTAGCCGCAAACAGCGATGCGGGTAAACGTTTTGTGTCCATATTAGTAATGCAAACTGTGTTTTAGCAGAATTTTTTTGTTCGCGCCTTCTTTTTGTGCTGTGTTTCGCAATATGATGCACACCGTTAGCGAACACAACACAGTTTGCATTACTAATATGGACACAATACGTTCACGCATCGCTGTTTGCGGCTACGATATGCTCAACATATTTATTTGTCATATTATTATTGCATAGATAACTATGATATTTCGATGGGCTGACTATAGCGCAATAAAAATAACATTCCGAAAGCGAATTAAATTTTCACATATAATTTAAATAAATTTTAATTCGTATTTAATTTCATTCCATGGCAATGAAATGAATGGCCATTACGTGTATAAGAGACTACGAGGCTGGATCCGGAAGTGGATCTGCACTCGAAAATCTGTGCCAAGCAAATTGATTTTGTAATTATTTTTTTCTTACTTCAAGTTAAAAAAGAGTCCACTGAATTATTGTCATGAGCTCTGATGCGGCAATGAACGGTTGAGATCTTATAGAATTTTACCCCAAAACGTTTTTCATTACGAATCATTCGAGATGCATTTTTACGATAATGTTGTATCGAATTTTTCTTTCCCATTTTTTTGTCGATGAGTTTCGTTCCGAATTGAAATGGAATTTTGGCAAGGTTATTGCTTCGATTAGAGAATCCGAAAAGAGCTTAACGGACCAACTATGTATTGCTATTAGCTATTAGTATTGTTTGTAAAATTCGCACCTTTGACCTGCTCAAATGCTCATAACGATGAATCACTTGCTGAATTAATTCCGTAATAAGAAGACCGAATGTTTCTATTTCACCATAGAAATGCCAATTTTCTTTCCTTCATTTTCTTCGTATACTTTTTGGACCATTTTTCCGATATTCGGATGAAATGAAGTGCCATTGAGAACATTGCGTTTGAAAAGTAGCGCATTGCGACTCACTAACAAATGAAATATAGCGTAAACGGAAATCATCTCAATTCTTGAGCAAACCAAAGTACAAACGACACGACAAACACACATATATATTACGAAGAGAATGAGTGTATTTGCTGTTATGCTATAAATTGTATGCTGATAAGTTTGATTCATTTTTCTTTTTCTTTTTTCTTCCTCAATTTGGTGTGTCCCATTCGAATTCCAGTCAATGTCGGAATAGTCGTCTCCTGGCCCCCAGAAGACTTTTTCCATATAATTGGGGAATTCAACGGATTCAAAAGATTCATTGAAAGATTCTCTGAGGTGCCAACATTCATTGAAATATGTAGCAACAATATGGTGCAATGATGAAATGTTTTACGTTATACAACAACCACCGCAGTTGCTACAATAGAATCGACAACTAACCAAAAAAAACTAAATTATTCAAAGAAAGCGCACAAATTCACATATGATTGCAAATGTGTAAATTTTCCGTTTGCAGAAAGCCAAAATCGAAATATTTATGGGAATTTGTTAATTTTTTTTCGTGGTGTCTACGATTAAGTATTGTAGATGGGCTAATACACAGGAGCATTTACTGAACAAATGAATAACAGGAACATACCAGAGAGGGAATTTGACAGCTACAGACTGTAGACTGGTAGCGCCGTCTTTATGAGCAGAACTGAGATAAACATTCGCTGCACAACTGCACTTCAAACGAAATTCAAGTTTGTTTTTTTTCTCTGGAATGTTTATTGTGTGTTTATCTTAAATTGGAAGACGACATACGACGAGTTGTGCAAAACAACATCTAGATGGCGTCATATGAAACAACTTGAATCTTGGTCCATATTTTTAACATTGACGGAATAGGTTAATTTCCTCCACTGGAACATACGCGAAACAATTCGATTCGATTTTGTTTGGAAAATGCAATATATTTTGTTTTTCATTCGTGTCGACAGTTGGAAAATCACGATTTACTCCCTTTGGTTTTTTTATCTTGGGCATGAACGGAGACACAGAATCCCAATAGAACCTATTTCAATGCAATTGCTTTAGTTTGTCGAGAGTACTTTCTGTGCACCTCTTAAACTGCTTAAAATGTTTAATTTGGCCCTTTTTGTTCCTGAATTTCTTTTTCCTGGCAATAAAATCTTTCTGTACCGGCTGAATGGTTAATGCTTCCATTTAATATTTTTGGAGACAATATGCCGACTTGAGGTTGCCGACAAATTGCTTGGAATTTATCAATAGTCATTCAATTGACATGATTATAAATAACAAGCTTTGATGACACTCACTCATATCAGGTACTCTATGGATGTCTTTTTCTTTTCGATTTATTTGCTTTAATCAAGAAGAATATTAATTGGTGCACAAGATAATTATGATATAAATTAATGGTTGTCGTGCTCATTCAAGTACAACAATAAAAATAAAATTGCAGAAATTGCTGTACTTGAGTATTGCCAGTGCCAGTAAAAAGGTCATAAATTAATTACGAATTTCGGAATGGGCGATAAACCAATGAAGTTAAATCGATTTAATTGGCTTAATGACAAATAATATGGGTGTTAATTATTGGATTTTGAAATTGAAATAAACTTACTCGATCGATGAGAATTTTTTTCAACATAAAAAGCAAATCTCACTACTTCAATCAAACCAAATATTATATATAACAAAATTCTAATACTAAATATTTATCGTAGGGCTGTGGTCTGGAAGCAGACATACCAATTCATTATTATGAATCGTTAAAACGATCGGATTTCCCTAGATGAGTGTTAAGACCAAACGATTGACATCATTTCCTGAATTGAAAGATAAAAAGAAAATACAACTGAAACAATCCAAACAACTACGCGCTCAACGCTTGTACATTCAGCCGGCGTAACACTGTGTAAATAAACGTGAGGGAAAAATATTATGATGTGGTTTAACTTTGTGCTGGTAAACCTAACATCAGCGATACTGAGTATTTCACAAAATCTCATTTTCCCAACGAGAAAAACCACAAAACATGTCAGTTCACATATTATTGCAAGATGTGAACATTTATTCCTTTATTTAGTCGCACAGGCACTTGGCATGCAATTTACCATTTTCCATGGTAGTGCCGTGTGTTGTTACTACAAACTGTAGACTGTAGACCTACAAACCGATAGATATGGTTGAAAAGTATGCTCTCAACACTGTGTAACATAAGACATCAGCCCAAATCACAAATCACCAATCTATTAGCAACCGTATGATGCGGTATGCTTGTAACCACGGATATGCTCCCGTGGCAGAATATGAAAATTCGTGAGAGTGTCTATTTATTAAATCGTTCGACGAACTAATATGCTCGATGCTCATGGATAAAGATTACATAAACTGACATACGCGTTTCGGGTGTTGGAAAACAAACCAATGTATTGGATGAAGCGAGTTTTACTGAAGAGGGTCAGATTAGATAAAATGTATGCGACAATTCGAACAGTCGAGCAACAAACAACGAACGAAAGAATATAGAATTGCCCTTAAGCAATATAAATACATATATGCATGTGTACCTACATTTGCGTGGGGAGAGCGACTTTTGCTCTCACTATTAGCAAATTTGTTTGTGCGTAAGCGAACATGTGTTCGTTGAAAATCGAATTTCCCGAATTACGAAAAACATGTCGTGCTTTATAATTCCATCGATGAAAAACACAGTATACACTATACACGCTGCAATGCCACGCTGGCTGAAGATGCATTACCGAATGAACGAATGGTGAATGCTGAATCCAAAGATATGGAACACACAATATGATGCATAAACATTTGTTTCATAACAAATTTTTGATTTGATTTTGGGGTAAATTTGGCATTGACATTTTCTTGATGTAAAATAGATGATTTTAGTGGATCTTTTGGGTATTTGGTAGATTTGATAAATTTCCTATTTTTGAAAGTGTTTTTTCTTGTTCAAAAAAATACAATTTCCTCTAGCATGATGAATGTAGTACACATTTTGAGCAATTATTTCATTTTAGGTTACCGTGTCCGCCTTTCAATTATTAATATTATGGTTCTGTTGGTTGTTTTCGTCTTCCTTCACGGTGAAATCACTTTGTGGTCTTTCCACAAATAGATGTGGCAAAAAAATGAAGTGATTCTCGAATCTCAGTCAACTCATGCATCGAATTTGGAATTTAAAGATATATTCAAAAGTTCGAATTAAATATCGTCTGGAACTGAATTTATAAAAGGAAGAGATTATTGACGTCATAATCGAACGCAATGTTTTCCAAATTGTCGATACATGGCATGAATAAAAAATTCAACTTCGGAAGAATTACAATTTTGATGGTGTTTTGGAGACGGTTTCAAATTGTAAAATTGAATCAAACGATTCTTTGGGCGCGTGGATTCCGACATCCTATCGGATTACCATTTCAAACAACAGAATAGATTCAATCATGGTTCGTGGTGTGTATGTACACGTATAATGATGGATGAACGGCTGTCCACTGTCTACCATCCCAAATGAAACTGTTCACAAATCGATCATTGGAATATAATGCATAAACTTATCATGGACCTGAAGCCACAGCTATTTTGGTTGATAATTTTGAAATATCACAGTTAATATGATTTGAAAGCCTTGTTATAGACAGCCCTATTCTATTTCTTGATGAAATTCAAAGTTTGAATGACAATGCGAAAATAAATTTTCATGGATTTAGATTGCTCGGAAATGAAATGAAACTCATCGGCTCCAGAAAGATTCATCGATCTCATGACGAGCGTCAAAAACAATGCTCTGTTGCAACATTAAACGACAACAGTTGTGGTAAAAATAGGGTGCAAAAAATAGCCAAAACATGACATTGTCGAACATTTGATACAGTGAACCAAATCGAAATGAACATTTCGGGTACAAAACATGTTTCAGTCAATTCACAAAATGATCTCATGTTTCACATTGTATGATAATGAAATAGTGGAAAATAGCAAACAAACTAAACCGAAACAAACCGAAATCGGAATATTGAGTCGACGATATTGTTTGTCATATACCGAAGAATTAAATGATTTATCCCAAACAAACATGGCCAGTTCCAAATCCATCAAACAAAATGTAGTATGCAAAATCGCGTAAACGATTCATGATTTAATTCAAATGATAAAATTATAATTTTCCTTTTGCTATATCACAGTTATTGAATTATCTGGCTGTGGTATATGTTTATGTATGTCTGTGTGACCGTGCAAATATAAAATTTTCAAAAACCATTGTTTGATAATGTCAGTTCTATGCAAACATGCCAAATGCACAACTCATTCACTGAATAGCACAAAGCAATGAGAAATGACACCGCAGCATTGGTACTCCGAAAGTATTTTATGAATTTTCCCCTAATTTACTCGTGTTTCGATGACATATTCTGGGCTCTAGCTATGAATGCCAAAATCTTGCAAATGAAAATTAAATAAAACAGTTTCCATATGGTAATTGGTGAATGGTGATGATGCCAAAATGAGACATGTGAGAATATTCATATACAAATTCATTTAAATGTGAGCAACTGCAATTCTCTCAGCAGGTGGCTTTGATGAGATTTTTACGTATAATTTGTGCATTGGCATGCTATAAGCATTGGATTATGGCATTTAAGTCATACAGGATGGCATCGTCTATTTCAACAAAGTTATTTTTCCATTAATGGACGCGAGATTTCCGTGTCTGTGTTCATGTCCGCTTATTATTTGCATTTTCGGTTAATTCACCGTTTGCCACCATATCTGTTTCAATACTATGATCGCAAAGTCCGAATCGCCGCAACAGCAAATGGATTATGATGATAACCGCGAAAAATTTAATGACTCTTTTTCGAATTTGGAATTTTAAGTCAATAATTCAATTTGCAGTTTTCTATACATTTCAAAAAATGTGATTCAAGTTTTTTTTGATACACATTATGCCATTCAATGGATTCAGATTGAAAATATAAATGACAAAGTTCAAATGACAACGGAAATTGGTAGTTGTCAAACCCGATAGATAGTGAAAAACCAATATTGTTTTATTTAAATTCTGAACATTTTTTCAATTGACATGCAGCCGGAAATGTCAATTCCAACACCAAATAATCACTACAAATCCGCTTTATAATCTGTCATTATCGCATTCCACGGATGGCGTTTTTGCCACTGTCATTATTCATTTGTATTAATTAGCAAAATGCCAACATTTAATTGTCTTTCGGTCGGTTACCAGGCAGAATCCCGCAAACAGAATAGATTAACATCGAACACACTCTTTGAATCGAGTTTCGGTTGGAAACGGTCGTTTGAATAGCAAACTGATCCCATTTGAATGTGATTATAAGTCTATCGAGAAAACTTTTTATAAAATAAAACCATGATCTATATTTACAACGATTTCAAATTATTTTAAATTGAATTCATCACAATACTTCAATTCAAACTCAAGTCAACTTTATTAACGCAAATGAATTGATTAAATGAATGTTTGAATAATTATGCGATTCTTTTGAATTGTTGAAATTTGAAATGGGCAAAAATTGCCGCAAAATATTTATCTAAATTGTAGTTAATTGTAGCCAACAAATTCAAATCGGTTAGCGGCATAATAATTGGTGAGACTCAACAACATCAATTAAAATTTATTAATAGACTGTGGTATCATTCGATCGAACAAACATTTTTATTGGTTGCAACTTGTTTCAATAAATAAAATACTCAACAAACGTTTGAAAAGCAACAATTAAGACAAATTTCATCAAGTTCCTAAACGGAAATGGAACTGAATGAAAGTGAAAATGCGTGGATAAATTAACAACTTACCATTTGAATTTAATCCATTATTATTTGTGGTTGTTGATGCGTGCGTGCATCGCAATGACATTAAAATGACAAATGTCAAGAAGGCTCCATTGTACATGGACACGACCATTTCGTTTATTTGACTGTTGTGGTTGTGTTTCTTTTTGCTATTGTTTTGTTTCACTAATGGACATTCACTTCACTTTACATAATAATATTATTATAGATGATCGGTGACAATTTTTATTATTATGTTTCATGTGCGTAATGATGCGGATGATCTCTGAGCTTATATCGTAAAGTTTCTTTTTCTGTTGTGAGTTGAAAGTTGCGAGTGTTGAATTGAGACTCGTGTGGATTTCATAAAAAAATATCAATTGGCCCATCGGCAACTAAATTTGACACCAATTGATGGTTTTCGTAATTTGCAACTGCTTTCGTTGTACAATTAAAATAAATAGGGCTACAATAAAATTGCAATACAGAAGAATTACTCGTCTTTCGGAAAATATATTTCTCGATCGTAGCTGAAATTAGTATATATTAGCCGATTAAAGAACCGAATATACAAAACATCATCAATTCAGACGAACAGACCCATAAATTTGTCAACACAATTCAATTGACCCAACTCGGTCGGATCACCAAATTAATGATTCGAAACTGTCAATGAACAAGTGTATTCGACCAAATCAAAATGTAAACAACCCGAAAAAAATGACAAATAACTGAAAATAACAAATGCCGTAACATGTGGCTATGTTTCGTGCCGTCAAAGTGTGAATGAAACAATTAATAACTTATTTTATTACTTATTTTACACTCAATTAGCATCGATTTTCGGTTTGACTGGAACTGAGTTATTCAATTTTATTTCTGAAAACCTTATTCCACGATAAAATTGAGCATCACAATTTGTTTTTGAACGCGCTTCATTTTCACTATTTAAATTACTGTATCAACGTGAAGCTACTTGTTTTGTCATCCAAACGGTTTCGCTATCAAAACAAAACTAAACGGTTTTATTGCATTACATTCATACTATATAGCAAAGGATGTGAATTGTGGATGCTATGTATAGGAAAAACGAATGGAGAATTGTGTTGTACTTGGCTTTGGTTTAATGCGCAAGCATTCGCCACACACAGTGAGTTTGACTTCTGTTGGCTCGATTCAGAGGGAAAATATGCTACTCATCGTCGTTCGCATTGGTGAAATTGTTTGGAAAAACATGCACGCGGCAAACGCGTACTGCATTGTTATCATTGTAGAGCGATTGTTTGATATGATGTGGAGTGTCATTGATGGCACCGAGGGAACACAACACACAATACACAAAACTGAATTACAGAAATATTTAAGGAACACATTTAGCTATTGTGGCTGGCTAAAACCACACGGACATTATATAAATCTAATTTCGGCTAGACATAAACTGTGTTAAATGATCGATGGATAGAAAACCACCAAACCACTGCCGATATATTTATAATAATACAAACAATGACATTTGGCCTTCAGCTAGCCTTGCCAATGATAACAATATTTTTATCTGATTAATCAAAATTTTATTTTCCCAAAAAAGTTTTGTTTCAAGCTTCAAGATTCCGTTGTTTGAAAAGACAAAGTTCATTAAACTACGGTGGACAATGCCTTCAATCTGAATACGTGTTTTGAATGACAGAGACAATCCTGCAAAAATGCATTCATCCATGAAAGAAAAATTTGCATTTTACTGGAATGTAAATCGAGTTACATTTCAAGCAATGCATGCTTTTTCCAAAAGATTTACATTTTTGATTCGTCTTAATGTTGTTTACATTTGCGAAAGATAAAGCACTTCAATCAAAATACAATCATATGAAACTATTTACAAATGTTTTGATTCAAAAAATAACATTTGAAAATCACTTCAAATCCTATGTTGTTGTTAGCTTGAATATTTCTGCATGATTTATTTTTTTCATTTTGAAATGTTCCGGCTACTTGAAGAATACACCGAATCAAAAGAGGGGCTGGTTCGTAATGTTTGTGCGATTCTGTTTTTATGTGGATTGTCCCTTGGAGTATCGCTTCAATACCGAATATCAAACTTCAAAGGTTTGCGCAATTTCTTTTCAGTAAATGAATCAACAACGATAAACCTCGAATGTATGCGAATGCATGGCCAATCAAGAGCTAAAGTATTCGAGAAATGGGTCGTATTCTTTTCGCCATCCAGTCAATGCTTTCAATGTAGTTGTGAACGCTGATGGTGGTGGGAAAAAACGCCGTTTCTTTTCAACAGCTTCTAATGATTATGATGATGATAAATTCGCAGGAGAAGTCCGTATGCAGTGATTAGACGCATGTCCCGACGTTAGATGGCGTTCAAGGTATGGCGTATGTATTGGATAATAGATTATAACAGTCATGTGGTGCTGAATGCATTGGAAAAAGTGTTTATTGAGTTACTTATGTAGTTTGGAGCTTGACGCTCAATGAACGATCTTCATTGAATTTCCACTTGGCATTAATTCAGAATTAAGCTTCATCCGATCACGAAAGATATACAAATTTTATTATAAATTTGCCTCCGAAATTTCGTTTCAACGGAAACATAACATTTCCATGAAGCATGCGCGATAAACCGACCACTTCCCGAAAATATTTTCCTTATCAGCTGTTCACTGTCAGTTCATTCAGTCAATTTTCACATTCGATTTCCGATTGAAAAACATTTTTCTAGTGCCGTCGACTATTATTTTCTTTTATTTCAGCCAAAAAAAAAGTTGTACATAAATGTGAAACATTTTAAAATTTTATAATTTTCGCACTAAAATTGGTGATTTTCAAAAAATGTGAAGAAAATGAGTCGCAATCAAAGTTCCATGCCAAAATCGTCAATTGCATATGAATGCAACAAATTCTAAAATGGGGTTGTGTTTGGGACAATGTTTTACTGGAGAAAATACCAGTTTGTGAGTTTACCATTTTGTATTCTGAATAAATTTGCTAGCAAATATTATAAATTTCGATTTTTATTCACAGCACTCCCATATCCGATGGCCAAGAAGAGGTAATTCAAAAAATTTATTTTCATCGAAAAAGAAAACTATTAAATCATATTTTTTCAAAAAGATAATGGTAGACTGCGAAGAACAACATTATACCACAACCAGTTCATCAATATTTGCAATATTAAAACTGAAAACAAAACATCGTTCTCGCTTTTTGAGCAGTTTTTTTCGGAATCGCCATCGAAATCGCCACCAGACACAAAATATTTCATCGTATTCAAGACTGAATGCATCACGTACAAATAGTGCATTAACAATTGATAATGAAAATTATGTCATATCACAACTTCCATACGATGCAATTCAAATGCAATGCCTTGATGTGGGCTCCTTACTGAAAATGAATGAACGACGTGATTACAAACGTTTACAATATGATTCAACAACCGATGGAACGCCATCATTTGTTGGTTCATCATTGGATTTACAATGGGAACATGAATATGATGATGATCAACCGTATCCACCGTATTCGTGGCATAATTCACAAGATGATTTATCAAGTAGCGAAAGTGAAGAAAATGGTTGTTCAATTGAAATGTCACAAATTACCTCAACGTCAAATGCAAAATTAAATCAACAAAACAATAATAATAATTATCAGCCGATGGTAATTAGCGACCGGAAGACAAATCGAAATCGTTTACAAAAACGTAATCGTTGCTCATCAGTTTCGCATACTGAAAATAAAACAAAAATTAAATCAAACAACAGTTGGTCACATATTTCGACGCCCGAACCATTGGAATGGGATGATGATGATCCCAAATTTAAATCTGAAGATGATTCAATTGATCGTGAAACAATGGAACTATTAAATGAAATTGAATGGCTTAAGAATCGAGCATTGGTTGAAACAGGTGACACACAATGGAAAGCTGAACCGGACAGCAGCTGACTAAAATAAAGTTCAAAGTCAATGTAAATAATCCGTTCCGAAATCAATTATTATTATTATTATTATTATTATTTATTATTAATTCGTGAAGTATTTTAACAACAAAATTTTAACTTTTGATCAACAAATATATTATTGAATATTTTACTCTATCGTAAGATCAATGTCACAAACTATCTGATAAGTTTGGATTAGGAAGTGCCTGTGGATGTTACTGAGCTTTGAAAAAGCGTCAGTGTCACGACTTGAATTGTGAAATTTATTTTAATTGAAATCCAAGTACAATGTTACATACTCGTTTAGAAAAATATATTTAATCATAGAATGTATCGGAAGGCGAAAGGGTCAATTGGAACCAGTACTATCGAGGTAACAATATTCATTCCAAAATATCACCAATGAGCGATATATATAAAGTAAATTCAATAAACTGAACACAATTTCAAGAAGAAACAATATTTTCATTAACTGTTGTTTTACACGGATAAATATTATCTAACATTCATTATCCGCAAACCATTTGAGCGTGGTGAGTAAAAAAACCTTTACATATCCTGGATCTGTCTGATCAAAGCTGGGGTAATATTTTTTTATTGTTAATTAATTTTTTATTGTTTATTAATTTATTTAAAGTCATTTCGCCTAATCAACAGTTGTATTTTATCAGAAAATAAATATGAACGATATTAAGAATGAAATTAATAGGTAATAGCGTTATTGGGTTTGAAATATAATTTTGGTTGCTAGCATCGGGTAGTTAATTCAATGATAACATTATTATTTAATGATTTTATGAATCATGGAAAAAATATTGATGAAACAATGAATGATTTTCGATTTTGGATGGTAAATTCGTGGAATGATACATATTTAAATCAAACGGTCAATATCAATAAAAATGTCATCATAACGTTGAATGAGAATTCGGACCAGCATGTTTTTTCGTAATAATCCGCCCGTTTCGAATGGATTCATCATGTTGACTGACGATGTGAATAACGATGCTCCCCATACAATGGATAAATTCGATGCGTTCATTAAATTGTAATCGCTGTTTGCATCAACACTGAAATACGACAAAAACTTCATAAATCAGAAACGATTCAAATACCTAAGAGGTTTGTGTCAAACCTACCGTATGAGATGTTGTAATAAATATTTGAGCGTTTCACGAGGTAAAAAGTCGATGGTGCTAACTTGATTTCGGATCTCACTTAGACTCGCTTCATTTTCTGCAATTACAAAATCGAATTGATCAACGTTCCATGAAATGAACCGTAACAAAAAAAAAAATACGGCCATGAACAAACAAACTCAAAATCACATACCCAAATCATCTGGTAAACGTTGAACAAGTTCATCTGGAATCAATTCCGTTTTGAGCTCTCGAAAGAATTGCTTCAGTGCTCCAGTTATTGTGTGAATGTCTTCCTCTTTAAGCGTGACGTATTTACTATTGCTTTTGCGCAACTTTGCGGATTCATTCATCTGTTCAAATTAAATGAATCATTTTGGTTACGAATATATTTATGAAATTACAAATTTTGAATGAAAATTGAAGAAAAAATTGAACAACAGCAAAATAAAAAACATTTAATCGTTTGTTTACCCGTTTTCGTAGCTTATCAATACTATCTTTTCGGCCCGATGCTCGATAAATGCCATTCGTTTTAATATTTTCTTCGAGTTCAATGAACCGAATGCATTCAACTACAAACTTCGGAATGTCCAATAAAATGTCATCTTTTTCGACTTCGTCCAATGTGGCACCAAATACAATTCCGCTGTTTGGTAATTGATTCAATCTTTTGATTTCCATGGGTGGTGATGATTCGACCTGCTCTTTCCATTCATGCACATTTTTTTCGGGCAAATTTTTATAAAGTAATCCCTGAACTGGTACAGATTCCTCTTTCTTGGAGCCACTTTTGTTTCTGTTCACAAAAAAAAAACAGAAAGAAACATCAAATTTAGAATTTTATAATTAAAGAAACTATTTCACAAGTTTGTACTCACATATCGAACCGCATGTATTGTACTGCTTTGAAACAAAATTTATACGAAAGAGAAAGAAAAAAATTATATCAAGTATTTGTCATAGAATTAAATGCGTGGTTGATTATGAATTCTAACTGAAGCGAACGCTTTGTTTTTCTCAAAATGAATTTTGAATAAAATTCGTCTCTGACTTAACAAATGTCACACACGATCAGTTGCCCACATTGAAGCAGACTGAGTATCAGTCAAATTTATAATTTTGAATCGAATCAACATGTTCACAATGGAATGTGAACGAAAAAGACAACAACTTCAATCGATGATGAGTTAATAATTCAGTGAACTTGTAAACAGTAAACACTCACGTTTATTAAATAAACTGGATTCCTTTCGATTTGATTTGCTATCAGTGGTGCTATTTGATGAAATCGATGATAGCGTACTGTTCATTGATGAATTTGATTGTTTCAATGGTTGACTTTTGAGTGAATTCTCTGTTGAACACGTCGAGCTATCATCACCGAATGAAGGAACCGACTGTGGAATTTGTTTATTTCGTTTGTTGAATTCACGCGTTTTAAAATCATGTAAGCTGATTTCCGTCAGAATCTATACAAATGGTGAATGCAAAAATTATAAACATGAGAGAACAATTGATCACGTAAATAGCCTTCGGCTATTTAAACCCTAACAATTTAGGTAATAAAATCACTCATTCGTTAAAATTTATTGCAATAACATTCACGCAATTTAAATTCAAAAAAAAAAAAAATGAATAAAAAACAACATTAAGTTCGCTTACCACATCTTCTTCATCGTCAATATAATCAAATGTTCGAAGCATCGATTTCCATGAATTTATGCTGTCGATATCGTTCTTATTAATTGGTGTAAATGTTTGACCTCCATCTGTGATCAATTCATTTGATCTGCTCCGATTCGATGTCATATGAGCACAATAATCAGCCTCATTGCTCTTATTCATCGGTATAATTTCATGTGTACAACATTTAGTTTGACCAATGGCCAATGTGTTTGCATTATAATCGTAAATAATTTTATTTTTGAGTTTTGGTTCAATTTCGTTATTATACAATATAGAAACGGTTTCATAGAAATCAACATTATTTGGATAACGTTTTAAAAGTTCAATTTTACTTTCAGCATCTAAATTATGACTAATAACTGGCGTGCTATTTAACAACTCAATCGTACCGATACGATTACTGGAGAATAAAAATTCCCCCTCGGCCCCTTCCCAATCACTTCCATCATGAATTTTTATCTCATCATATTCCGTTGCGCCAATGTTCAAGCTATTTAATGATTCGACATCATAAGATGTGTCAGTCGCCGTTCCAATTGTCTTGAACATCCAAATTGGTTGATAGATGTTTTCTTCATTGTTTGATGTCTCATTCATTTTGGGCATTTGTTTGCTTTCATCTTGCGATGACTGTGATGTGTGTTGCGATGAGTAATGGGTCTTTTTTAATGCAAAATCATTTATACTTTTCTCACATATGTTCAAGTTTTCGACAACTGGTTTGTGAAAATCGTCCAATGTTTTTGTATCGTTGCATGACGCAGCCGATGTTTGATGCTTTTCACTAGCATAATCGTCAATTGAATGCTTTGATGCATTTAAAGGAATTTCCAGCAAAAAGTTCGTTGACTGCCTTACAAAATCTTCAATTGATAACATTTTTGGTCTCATTTTATCTACGTTTCCAGTTCTTCTCTTTGTTTTTCGATCAATTTTCGGATTTTTATCGTATTCACTTAATAGCTTTTTAATGCCTATTCTTTGAATTATTTCGATAATTCGTTCGAAATGTATATATTCAGTTGGTCGCACTATTCGATTTGGATAATTTTGAATCGCTCCGTATTCACTACTATTCGTTTGATTTAAAAGAATTTTTGTCAAAAAATGAGCGTTTCGATTACCGCACACTAAAGTGATCCGATTCACACCAGTCGACAATGCGATCTGTGTCATGTAAAATGCTTTTAACATTTGAAAATATCGTGCCGTTGCGTCCAGCTCAATTGTATGATTAATACTTTGAATGGGAGAAACCTGTTGTGACGTTGTTGCAATTTCAATATTGCCATTCTCATTGATGCCCGAATCCCCATCCAATGTTAAATATCCAATGGGATTTATGCAATGCGAATCGTCTATGTAAATGGCATTACGTTTTGATAGACGCCTCAATAAATCCGTTTTGAATGATTCGACTCGACGTCGTAAATGTGTTTGCTCCGTTTCATTCAATTGAATGACAGTCATATTTGATGGATCGTTGTTATTATTTATATTATTTATGTTCAGCGATGCATCCATTATTCGTTCACCGAACATTTTTGGTGGAATACATTTAATGGAATCGCAATCAAATTGGCGATTATCGTCGCCGTAGTCAAATGTTTGTTGTTTTAGTGATGTCACCCAATATTTTAATGCATCATCATTGCCTAGCAATGTAGTGTTGGCTGGACTTTTTGGCTCCAGTGAAATTGATTGCAATGTTGCCACCGACGATGAATCGTATGTAAAAAATGATGATGCCGATGTTGAATCGTACGTTGATGGTATTATTCGTTTTGTATAGACTTTCAATTTGAATGGATTTACACTTGTGTATTTATCTTGTATGGCATCTTCATAGCTCGGCGGTGCGTATGAATTACTATAAAGAATTGTATCGCTTACAATTGACTCTGAAAATGGAGATTGTAAGTGTGACGTTCCGCTAAGACAATAGTTGTCGAAAAAATTCGAATCACTAGTCGATGCACGAATTAAATTTTTATTATTTTTCCGTTGTAAATTTGGATTACATGCTTCTTGAATTAAACGTTCATCGCTCCGATTTCTCAATTTGCCATAACCATTTGTTATCTCTGTATTTTTTAACTGAACTATTTCGTTCAAATCGAATGTTTTGTTTGTTTTGAATGCATCGTCGACGTTATGAATTATTTCGATTTTGGGCCGTTTTCGTTCAATTTCACTCGGCTTTGGATTGAGTTTTTGCTTAAAACTGCCCAAAAAATCAGTCAATTGTTTACCAAATTGTCGATGAACGACTTGTGGTTTTTTAACTAATATATCAATCACTTCAATCGTTTCCGTTTTATTTTCGACATTTGAATTCACAGCATTTGTACATAATTCACTTAAACATTTTTCGCCATCGAATATTGAATGGCATTTTTCACAAATATTTTCATAAATGTTTTCCGTTCGATTATTGCAATTTTGGTTATTGTTGTTGTTCAAATGATTTTCACAATTTTTCGGAACACAATTCGAATGATGGAGCCCATTTCCAATTGCAAATCCACAAAATTCACACAAATTTTCATAAATAGCAAAACGTTGCAACTGGTCGTTGTGTCGTGTTATGTCGTTACGTTGTGCCCGAATGAATTGCCGTCTGTCTACCAAGCAATTAACATCATCACTTTCAATCTCGTCTGTCCAAAAATTCATCGATTTATTATTTGGTTTGGCAAATTTATTTGCAATATCGTACTCATAATGTGCCTCAGTTTGAGCATAAAAATTTCCATCAAACAGCGAATGTTCGGAATGACAACAGGCACATGCATTCGATGCACAATTCAAATGTAAACTGTTGTTGATGTTATTCAAACAGTGTTCGTCACTACTACAAATGGTTGGCGTTCCAATTGTCTGTGTATTCGTCAACAGCAATTTATGACTATCTTTTTTCTTTTTTCGCTTCTTTCGTTGCTTAACTAAATGTGCCGATGATATTGAATCAGTGTTATAGGCATTCACAAACATCGTAGACGATGGTGGTAATACGTTTACATTTTGCCCACTGCCATTTGGTATGTTGCTATCATTATTATTATTATTATTATTATTATTGAGTTGATTTCCAGAAATGTTTGACATCATAACTTTTCGATACATTTCGTTTCAATCAATACATTACTCATTCGATAACCAATTGAATTTTTTTTTAATTCAACTCGATTCTCTTCATTTCTTTTTGGGCTTATCTGTGTTTGGAATGGGCCTTTGTTCATTTTGTTTCTTTATTTTCAATGTTAAGAAGCCGAATTTCGTCACACGTCACTGATTATCGTTGACATTCCTGGTATGCGCATTTTATTGTTTGATAATTTCTCTTCACTTCAAATACACATTACTTTGCTCGCACGACTATATTTGCATTCAAAGTGTTTCCCATTTATTCGTCTTTATGTCGACAATATTCACAATCGTTACTCCGTTCTCCGTTCATATAATTCGTGTTTATTTTAGGTTTGGTTTGCCTTGTTTGACTCTCGTTTTTCTCTCTTCTATTTCACTCTGAACGAAATTCCAATGCTGATTTTGAAAACGTGCGCCCAATACTGTGACTCATTTCCAACGGCTCACATACAAACGTAATGGGTTCGATATTTTAATTTTTTATTTTCGTTTTTACTTTATCATTTCTGATTTTTTACTTGTTGTCACTGTCTCACTATTTACGATTCTATCTATTTCACTTGTTGAATTAAATTTAAATTAGCATACAAATATGCGCCGCATGCTCTAAACATTGAACGCGGAATATTAAACACTCAAAACTGGTTAACAATGGTTGTATCTGCGATAGATATGGAAATGTCTATCGATCAAGGGAAGGAATCACTCGACCTTTCGTTAATCCTCGAATTCATTTTAGTTGTTATTTAACGGGAATTTTGCCAAATGTTATCGTCCTTTGGAGTAATATCTGTCTATGAGGCAACAGATTGAGACAGCTATCAATCCATTCAAAGTACAAATTGTGTCATAATACTTATACGAAACGAAACAGAAACAAAGAGAAAAACGGCATAAACATTAAGTCAGCCATGAAGTCTCGTTTCGATCCATTCTCGGCTATTTCAAACATTAATATAAAGCTGCGAAATAATATATCGCACACGCGATGAAAATACACATGTATCATATATATATTTTCGACTTAGATATCCAATCAAAGCACCGTTGTAACCTTAAAAGAATGGTTTTTGAATACTTCACTTATGGAAACGACAACATTTAGACGTTGAATGAACGTGTAAACGACGATATTTTTAGCTTTCCGAATATTGTCTGATGTCTGCTGATGAAAATTATCGAAAACTGTCACAGCGTCGGAACTTAAAATCGAAACTCTCTCTCAAACTATAAATGTCGTTGATATATTAATTCGCAACTCGTAATAAACCAAAGTCGACTTGGATTGAACAAATGAATTTGAATCACAATAAAATACAACAGAACATTACACTAGCACTAGAAAAAACACTGCATGATCATTGATCACAAAATATCAAGAGAAACGTTTCATCATGTTTGGTGTTCGCAATTGAACTGACCGAAATGCAAAGCCTCAAACTTATGTGCCTACATTAAAGACGATGTTGCCGTTTCTGGGTCCGATCGCAATCGTAATAATAACCGAGCTTCACTTCGTCGTCAAACTTATACATCAACAAAAGAACAACGAAGGGAAAAAAGTATGAATGAAAAAATAACCGAAACTACTGAAGAGCGAACAGAAGAAAGAAGAGAAGAAAAAGAATAAACTCATTTAGTTGAAACAGTTAGTTCCATTTGATCAAAATCTATAGCTATCAGATAGAACATTAAATAAGTGCATCTAATAACATGTGTGTAGTATGTAATAGCTTTGTGAACAAAAAACGATGATGGTCGAAAGCGTATTCATAAGTCACTTGTTTTGTTTTTTGTTTTTTCGTTTGTTTCTTCTGCAAATCTATGTACCATTATTATTTCAATCGAAACTGAATGAATGGATAATATTAATAATGAAATAAACAACACAACAAACTCAAAAGTTAAACACTAAATGAATAAATTGAAATGAAAAAGGCGAGACGAAACGCTAATCGCATTAAAATTAATAAAAAAATGTAAATATGTATGGAAAATTGGTTCGGAATGTTTGGACGAGTCAAACAGAGATGTTTTTATTGCTCAGTTCAGCGTTTGGTTTAATATTTGCCGTTGCCGTCCCGGGAAGTCGAAATATTAATAATTACTTTATCATCGAATGTACTCTATAGGAGTAGGCTTCACGCCAAACTGTTCACATTTTGATGGTTTTCATCGTTATCATGGATTCCTGCGCTGAATACAGAGTCTGGCACTAGCAAAACGGTGCACAGCACTCATTAATATACATTTAAATTGGTACTTGACCAACGATTATTCGTCCACTTTCGTTTGGGGCGTGTTTAACCGACAAAATTGAGCAGTGAGCTCTTAGCACCGCTTTTGCTTTCCATCAATCTCATACAATTCATTGCAGTCATTCAGTTCAATATTGTTTTTTTTTTACATTTTGCATATCAAGTTACGTAAATACGCAATGAAACAATAATAATGATAAACTTCTTTTGCAGTTGGAGCTATTTTTGATATCGAATAAAATGTTCATTGTTCATGGGTAAATTTTTTCACTGAATGACGCCTAAAAGCATTCATATCTAAATGAAATTAAATTTTTAATTTGGCGTTCCCAGAATTTAAGAGTTTCAATTAGAAGTAGTTTAATGCATTTAAACACATTAAAAATGGTGATGCATCAGCGTATACATGGAGTGAACATGATGACTTGTCAATTAAGTGAAAACCAGAGCAACAATTAAATATGCAATGTCTGTAGATTGTCCATTGGAATCGTCTTACCAGAAGCCAATTTGAATGATGTTTGCTCTGCTTTGCATCGTCATTTTTAATTGAAATTTTTATCTTAATTAATTCCCCAGAAGCATTAGCTAACGAACGAACGATGAACGGCAAACATGCGTAGCCTGTGTGATGTGTTGGAGTGTGAAACGATTTCCAACCTCAACGAATGGCAATAAAAATAAAGAACAAAGTCAATAGTTCGGGCTGAATGAAGTGGATATTTGCCTTTAATTCTCATCATATGGAGAAAAACAGACGGAAAAAACATTGACTGAGTAGTCTAACATTCGGATAATGATTCATCCAATGCTTGTTTTTCATGCGAATAAAAAAAAATCATTTTTTCCTCTTTTTCTCTCCAATTTTGCATAAAACATGCATTTTGTATGTGCGTATTTATCCCATCAGACTTCAGAATATCAGAGTGAATTTATTTTGAATGATTCACCGTATGTTCCAGCGAACCGTTTTGTAAACATCGTTCATATTTGTTGTTTCAATATTCTCTCCTTCTTATATTCAAAACAATGTGCAAAAGAATGATCGCACCGAATATGAAAACACTCACAAATTCCAAATAAAAATGTTTGATTTTGCATACAATTGTGAATGGTTGTGTGGTTTATTTCCACATGAATTGCAAAGAAAAATCTTAAAGAATAAACTCTTTGTTGTGCACATTGCACATTTCTTACCATTTTTGAGCATATCACACAACAGAATATGCGTAAATTGCACACATCATTGATTAAAAGAATTGAAAAAACGGATTTTTGCTACTCAAATTGGACAATTTTATTCAATCATATTGCAAACAAAATTAATACTCTGGACTTCCTTTATCCGTTATCTTATACGGTGCGCTAGTAGTAGTAATTTATTTTTTATTCATACACATTTCCGGTCGACTACCAACTACCAGCAGAACGAGTCACTTTCTTATGAATAAATGTAAAAATGTTGATAAAATCTTCTAAAAATTAGGTCGGCGTTATGTCTTCACTTCTGAATCGGACTTATCCATATTATCACTTGTGATATGAACATTTTCTTGTAATGATTCCAATATTTTATTATTGAGATCTATAACCGCTCGACAAAATGCGGAATTATCTAGTTCGATAAAGTCGGCAATAAAAACGTTTGATGTCGGTTGATCGGCATTTATTGTGAATGGTCCAACTTTTTGATTTCGAATCCAATCGATTAATTTCTTGTTCACTTTAAGGGCGCATTTATTTCGAAGCGATGAATAAAATCTAGTGCAAAAATCAAAATTATTGATTAAATCGATCGAATCGGGTGTAATACAAATTTTTGGATCTTTGCCTTACCTTGGAACAATAAACTTAAGCGGTGGAGTTAAAACACATTGGGTAACGTATCCTTTTAAAGGATCCCGATATTTAATGCTATTTTCTAAATAAGTCTCCAATTTCTTAATATTTATCTGGTTAGGCCAAGGTGTTGGCCACGAATCACTATCCCAGAACTCTTTTGGTACGTGCGTATATCGATAGATAACTAATAATTGCTTTTGTAATGAATTTGCTTTGTTCAATGTAAGTTGAGCCAACGATCCGTCGTGAATTGTAAAAAATTTATCGCTAAAATATTTAACGAAAATGCGCTCGAGACGCCCATAATCACCATTCGAAAAATTATAAAAGTGTTGGCAGTCAAAAATTATGAACTCATTCGGATGATCGTCCATAAATTGTCGAATTTGTGCCAACGGATTGATTATCTCTTCACAAAATAGCCCATGAACAAAATAAAAATTGTTGTCCCTTGGATTCATGCAGATTCGTAAATCTAAATATCTGTTTAAAGAACAAATTAAATTGAGTAGAAGATATACATTGATTATATTAGTGATCGGTTGGGATAAAAATAGCAACAAGTTTCACTTGCCGAATCCCTTGCATGAGCTGTTGCATCACATTCAATTTTTGTGTTATTGCCCATCGTCTAACAACGCACGGAAGAACAATGTATACTTTATTGACTACTGGTTCTGCATCTGGTGCTACTCGGGCTCGCTTTCTAATCCCATAAGACATCGAATCATGACTTCCTGTTACAGACCAACAATTTCATATGAATAAATATATTACAATATCAAATTTTCACTTCATTCTTACCTGGAATGCCTAAATTTATTATTGGAATATCCTTTAATTGGATCGACAATTGTGTCATCCATTCAGCTAGATCGGTTGTCACTTTGGCCATTTTGTCCGCAACTGTAATAAATAATAATCAATTGTTGATGTTAATAATAATCAATCGAATGAAACGGAAGTAAAAATAAAAATTCTTTCAATGCTTCACATAATATATGCTTCCTCTCTAAAAAAAAATTGTGCTTATGCAGTACGTATTTCGCTCACTATTTAGTGCCCAATGTTGGTGATACAATAGATGCAATATTTTTTCATGTCAAAAAAGAAACTAATTAAATAATGGTTGAATATGATTCGCATATTTAAAACGATAACGTTATCAAACTGTTATATGTGAATGACAAAACTGTTAGTTGATAACAGCTGATCAACGTTTCAAGACTGAACTTTGACACTGAGTCATAGTTTAAAATGAAAAACATCAATCATCTTATAATTAATTAACAAACTAAAGGTCAGCGTTTATTGTTAAATTATTTCACTTTTGATTAAATAACCCACCCAATGTAAAACAATAAAAAAAAAAAATTAACTGTTCGACGATATTTGGGGAGACTTTCTTTGTTCGTAACAATGTATTATGATCACGTAACAGTGAATTGCAAACCACTTGTTCGAACTCAAAGCATTCCAACTGATTAAGCGAACGAAAAATTATCGTGAAAACAGCTCAAATAAATGTGTGTTCTCTTTTTTTTTTTATAAAAAAACGAACATTTACAATTGAAATGACTTTCGCTCGCAAAACAACAATGGCTCACACTAGTGCGAACTTACACAAAAACTACATATGATCGGGTTAATTTTGTTGTTGGTGCTGTTGTTGAAGAAAATCGAAACATTTGTATTGAATGAAAACAGAAAGCAAACATACACTCACATACGACAGTTAACGTTGAAATAATTTTATTGCGAACACACACACTTATACAAACAAATGAGCATGATTCTTCAACTCGAGCATGTTGTAATAAATATATTATATATTATTAAATTATTATTTTTGAATTAATTTTGTTTTATACATTGTTCACGTCGTTCACATCGTTCACATCGATTTGAATTTTAAATGAAAAATTGTGCGGAATTTCGATTTGCCAATGAAATTCTAAATCAATCAAAAAACAAATGTTTTATGGCAACCGAGTCAATGTCGAACTTGTTTAGAATAATGTAAACAATTCGAAACTTTTTGCAAGTAGTGAATTAGACAGCTTTATGACTCACTGACAGCATATCAGTCTTCAAACCTATCGGAATCTTATGTTTCGAATATTCGAAACGTTGGTTTCTTTTCGAATATCATAAAAATAATGTATTCTCTATTTCTGAATACTCAGTCTAGGGCCAGTGGCAGACTAACACTTCAAGTTCATGAAAACTCAAGATTTGAACACTTAAAATGCGTAAATGATTGGAAATTAATATTTTTCCCGAAACTTTTTTCCAATAGGGTTGTATGATGTGTGACGGCGACAGCAACAACTAAAATTGGAACGAGATAACCGTATAGTCACATCGGTTGATGTTGTTTTTTCATTTTTTTTCGGGCTATGGCATTCGTTTCATTCGGCTTTTTGTGCCATTCGAAACGTATAACTCGCGGTTGCTATGAATTTTTGATGAGCCTTTTTCGCTCCCTTTCTCTCTTTCTCTCTTTCGCTCCTTTTCTCTCTCTCTCTCTCTCTCTCTCTTTCTCTTTCTCGTGGTGCTGCTCATTTGATAGTCTCGGTATCGAATGTGTGAGTGTTTTGTTCTTATTCTCTTTCAGTGTCGTATCTTCAACCAAACAACTGGATACATATGTCTGTCTGTTGTTGTTGAAACATTTAGTCGGCAAAAGTAACATCATCGATGTACTTCATCGTTCATTGTTCGCAATAAATTTCTATTAACATTCGTTTGAATTGATTCGACGGAATCGGAAAACAATAAAACAACAGTATAACAGTGGAAAAAAAAGAATCAGTTTACACATACGAAAAAAGAAAAATAGAGAGAAAATCCCGAAATAAAAATAAAAATATAAAAAACAAAAAAATCGGTAATGAAATAACAGATTTCATACAATGAATTCAGAAAAAACTAGAGAAACAGAAGGAAAATTTTCATTTTGAATCGGTGCACTCAATTATTATTATAATTGTTGTTGTTGTTGTTGTGATTTTATTGAATTCGCTTTGTTTCAGCCGTTTTTCTTCTTCATATATTTATTTATTGAGAATACTCGAATGAATCGCAGACTACACAGAATACATTCTTCTTTTTTTTTTTCATTATATCTTTCGTTCGTTTGGTTGAATATAAATTTGCAGCCGAATGAGTCAAAACAGAAACCGAAACATAAAACCAGCCATCATTCGTTTAAAGATGAATCTGTTTCATTATCAATCATCGATGATTATATTTCAGCATCGGCGTTTTTCTTGCTGATTTGGTTTTTTTACTTTTTTTTTGTTTTAATGTTTAAACATTTTTTTCATGCATGTATTCGTGTGAAATTGTTCAATTGAGGAGCATATTGTTTTTGATAAAGAAAAAATTTCCAATTTCGACTGCATTTACTCACGCATTGGACGCTCAATGCGCAAAGAGTACCAAATTTGGTATGAAATTCGTCACTTAGCTACACATCCAACACACAGACAGACATACATGCAAACACTCGGATCTCTTCTCGCTGTATATATAATACATGTATGGAAATATGGAATAGCCAACATCATCGTATCAAAGAAGGCTTCATGGCTCAAAATTCATTGTTCAATGTCGAGTGTCAGTGATCAGTGATTGGTAACTTTCCATAAATCGTGTTCCTTATTTCATTGTTTTGTCAGAAAAAAAAAGAAAAAACGGCATAACGCATATACGCACACCTTTGTATACAAACACCAAACACGTATGTTTTCTGTTATTATCATTCAACATTAACGCATAAATAAATTTGCCCCTTTTGAGTAAAAATGCACAACAATCGATGTTCCGGCGTCGGAAAACACTTCGTTTATCCCTTTTATCGCCTCTTTGCGGCATTTTGTGTCGGTGTGGTGGTGAGCGCAAAACAAAACTGATCCACTGAGAGGGTGTGTACACCGAAACAATGAAAGAAAAAAAATGAATTTGTTCCGAAAGTTTCTGTTATTGAATCATAAACGATGTTACGATATCGTTGATGAATCAAGTCAATTAAGAAATTATTTAAAGTTTATTATTCTGGTGACTATGAATCAGATTCATTCCATTTCGTCTCATTCAGTTCAAATTGAGTTTTGAGTAGAAGTTGTCGCATCGACGATCTAAATTATTCTAGCGAGAAAAAAAAATATACAATAAGCTAAACAAAGATAACAATTCGAGTGTGTGCCTGTGTGAACTGTGTATGTGTATAATCAGAGGGTGTTTTTATGCATAGTTAGCAGTCATAACCGGATGATTGTGCCATATACTAAAAACTAGCGATCATAACGCCGTGTTGTTGCTTAAATGAATTTTTTTTATGATTTTGCTGGCAAAATAGCGTATAATTCATTTTCGGTTTTTTTCTTTTTCTCTCTTTGTCTTTTCCTTCTTCGAAAATCCAGCTGATTCATAATACAGTGCGTGCTACGTATGCCAACGGATTGTATTGGTAAATGAAACGACGAAAAATCTATTTGCGAAATTCTCTAATATTATTTGGTTTTTTTTTTACTCTGAATAATATAGACAATCGTTCAAATCATATATATTGATTCATGTGAAACAACAAATACCAACAAACAAATAACAACGACTTTTTATACAGTTTTTTTTTTCGTTCGACTGCCGTGTGGTGATTGTGCTGTTATATCGCCTTTGGAATTTTATTGTACATTTTTATATTATTTTGTCTCAAGTGAATGATTTTAGTTAACGTCATTGATAAGAACGATACAATATATATTTACTTTGTGTGCTAGTAATTTTTCTTCGGGTGTTTTCGAGTGTCTGTGAGGAATAATAATATATTTTTGAAAGCAAAAGAAAAAACAAGGTACGATTACACAAATACAACATAAAAAATTCTTCATTTAGTTTATTTTCGATTCGACAGATTTTATCAATCTTAACAAATAACAAATTCCAATTAATGTAAAAAAAAATGATTATCAATCATGGTATTGCTACGGCCACATTCACCATTCATTATTTATTATTTATCATTGAAAAGCAAAAAAAAAAAAATTAAATGAACGAAGATGCAATAGGCGAAACGTATCAGTGCGAAGCGAGAAAGGCAAACGGGCTTGAACATTGAATATTACTTCACATTATTATTGATAAACTAAGCATAGCCGTATATGCAAAGCATAGCTACCACAGCAGTCACGTAGCTAATGCGATTGATGGCATCATTCAAAATTGATTATTATTAGTCATTGCGCCATGTTCAAGTGATTTTCGCAGAAATATCGATTCGTCGTTAGGGTCATTTATTTATCATTTGAGAGGTTCATTTTAAGTTGGCGCTTTTCAATTGATGCATGCGAAGACGTTTCATTGTGATCATGTTCAGGGCTCCGATAACTTATAAACGCTTAATCTATGGACCACTGTCCAATTTTAATTTTATTGAAATCTTTCGTTTGATTAAAATCAAATCATTGTCTTTTCCTATTCGTTCGGTTGTTTGGTTCGTCTTCAGTCGAATCGCTGCGTCTGTTTGATGATACGAGTAGCATCGATTAGTATTTATTTGCCTTAGTTGAGATTCAAAAGAATCGCTGATTTTTAATCTGAAGATTATGGTGCAATGGATAGTGACTCAGTTTGTCTTATAAATGCGATAAAATCCAAACAACTACAAACGATAGCAAAAGGGACCAAATGAAACCATTTAAATGCGTACGACTACCGACTCTGAATACTTTTTTTCCTCTTCTTTTTCTTCATTTGGGCTTAATTCCTATGATGATGACTTCATAAAAACCGCCTATAAAACAAAATACAAACTATAAACTCGCGAACGATGGTATACATATGTACATTTACATTGTACATTATACGTCCAAAAAAGTGCCTACGTGAGAGCCTGATTTTTCTTTTTCGTTCAGTTTCTTTGTCATCGGTTTCTCCCTGTTCGAATGCCGATTGTTGCTGTCTATGTCATAATGATTCAATGGTCTTTTCGTTTTGCTCTGTGCACTGTACACTGTACATTGTACATCGATGTGTGTATGTGCGCTATGCGAATGTATAGTGTATAATATATGGCATTTGTTTACCCAAATGCAAAATGGAAAACTGGAGACGAGACGTTTTTGTATTTGGTAGTTTAAGTGCGGCATTGTGTGTTGTCATACTCAGCGCTCAGCGCCTTTGTGTGCCCATCGAAATCACTATCGATGAACAGCAACAAAAATAGCAGAAAACGAATGCCAAATGCCGCATAACTTTTTGGAGAATTATGTGATTTTTTCTGTCTCTTCACTGATAAGCGCTCCACTGAACGCAATCCAATTCATAATAATAATCGGACTGGCTGTAATTTCAATATTAAGCAATGACTTTTTAAGTGCACTGGCAAAGCAAACATAATAATAAATATTTGGCTTTATGATTTTGATTGTGACAGAAAATGTGTCAGGAAGTCGTTGTTTCGAGTTTTATTCCTTTGTTACCAGTAAATGCGATATACTTGATTTTTTCATCGTTCACTATTTTAAAACAATAAACAGCCATAAATGTTGAGAACGAATAACGTTCACCACATGATATATGCATGAAATGACAAGAAACGGATGAAGATGACGATAAAAAAAATGTTTCTTTTATTAAAAACCGAATGGAATATTCATGGATGGTTTCTGGTTTAGTTGTTTCAGTTTGTTTGGTGTGTTTTTTCTTACGCGACCATGCTTTTTCTGTTGAACGCTCAATCAATGTTCAGAGTTCAGAGCAGAAATGGAAAAGTTTTTTTCTTCGTCGTTTTCTCTCTCTCTCTCTCTCTCTCTCTCTCTCTCTCTCTCTCT
>GL501451.1:787839-803688 GCA_000149185.1 Mayetiola destructor
GTTCAGAGTTCAGAGCAGAAATAGGAAAGTTTTTTACTTTCGTCGTTTCTTCTCTCTCTCTCTCTCTCTCTCTCTCTCTCTCCATCGTATGAACTATTGAGAAATTGTTTCGAATAAATTTTTCAATGAATTATCGCGCTCATTGTTTCGATCTCAATTTTGTTATCGTTTCATGATTGCTATTTTCAATTTGATCATATTTACATAGCCCATTACCCATTATAATTCTCAGCAATGAAAATTATCTAATTCAATTTTACTGTTTTGAGCCCAGTAAAATGATGATCAATTTCATCCAATTGAATATTTATGATCAAATTTATTATTTGGAGCCAGTGCTCCAAATGTTTTCTGGGTCCACTTATAGAATGAACTGGTTGCAATTGCCTTGGTGGCGCACTTCACTTGATCCGAAATGCCACTTTTATTATAACATTTAATTCTTGCATTCGTTCAATTGTAGCCAATATGCTTTGTGACTTGGTGAATAGGCAACGATACAAAAGATGGCAAACAGTTGGCGATGTTGTCATGTCTATATGTTTCATATGGACCACAAACATACTTTTTGAGACAAGTTTTGTGTAACTAAATTCATAAACAGAAAATTTGGACCATTGTAAATGGAAATATGTACGCTGAGAATTAAGTGAATTTGGCACAATTTTCTGAAATGAATACAACAATAAATAATCCAAAACAATCATATCATTTTTACAGATTTGAAAGAAACAAATGTTTCGCTTTTTATGTTTTTCAGTTATTCGGCTCTTCGTTGATTTCATTTCGTTCGTTCTCATGATTTCCATTTTTAATGTCGACAAATAAAGAATGGCGATTTTCTACACTTTTTTTGCCCAACAAAATTGGCAACATTTCACCACATGTGAAAAAAGTTTGTACACTGGGCTATTGACCTAGGAGATTGAAATGACAATTTTTTGTCAGTTCTGATTTATTGTTAATATTATTCATCATGATATTCGGACCATTGATTGAAAAAATGTTAGAATAGATCATTCCGATCCGATCATTGCCCCAGCTGCGGAAAAAAATGGAATTGATCCAAACTTCATCCGCAAAAAACATTGACTTTAAAGAGTTTTGAGTTGGTAGAAAAAATGGTTTCATTTGTGAACACAATAAATGTGGCCCATTTGCGATAATCATCATTCAATTTATCACTGCCCGGGAAATGCATTTACTCATTCGAATTTGTAACATTGAAAGCATTTCGAAAAAATTTATTTTTATGTTCGGCTGTCTTCTGACTTCTGACTATATACATTTTCAAACAGAAAAAAACTGAATCGAGAAAGAAATTCAATTTTCGTTGGTTGACTTGGTTGGCTCGGTTGGAACATTGATCGCCCGAACCGATTATTATAAATACAAATTTTATTTTGGCAGTTGTTTTGGTTGTTCATGAGAGATTTGGTGTAGTAGCTTCGACAGTAGCAATTTATTCACACTTCAGTCAAGCGTAAAAAGGTACGGCAGTGATCGTGTTATATTTGAAAATAGCACTTAAAATAGAAAACCCAACAATTATCTCCACGATATTTCCATTTTTTAAATAAAAATGTGCCCATAAAAAGAAAGCAAACGAAAAATAAACTCCAAAAAGAAAAAGAGAAAAAAGGCAACGTAGCCGTACAGCGAGATCGAAAACACTTCACCTACCGATGGCAAACGGACAAAACGGTATTCGGTGTAAATATACATTTTTAAATGAAATAGAACACGCACGCGCTCGCTCGCTCATTCGTTCAATATCACAAAGTGAATGTGAACCGCGGATCGAACATATATGATTAAAAATAGCAGAATATACAGGGCAAACATGCGCGGCAAATTGAAAGTAATAAAAAGTGCAACCGATATTATAATACCATACGAAATGCATTCAGGCAATTCAGCTACTTTGAGCTGATGATGATGATAATAATGATGATATGGTAGCTAAAACGGACTACGGCAACAGCTATTTCTGATTCTAACGGAATGTTTGTCCGCATCCACTTGATTCACAATTTACAAATATGTATGAGCGAATCAAATAAGAAAATGCAGAAGAAGAAAATGAAAAATTGAATCGATGATGCGGATAAATGATGTAGCACACATCGCTTTTCAATGCAACCAACACTTCTCACTCATTCAGAATAAATTCTATGTTTCATACGTCTATCGCAACATATAACATTATAGTACCTTTTACTTGCAATAATCAACAGTCAACAACATATCAAGTCTTCCTGATGTCTGGATTTAGTGTGCCAATGTGAAAAACTTTCGAGCAAAGCAATAATTGCTTTGCTGTTTTCTCTCAATCTCCATTTCTTTCATTTTTTTTTCTTTTCATTATTTTTATTTTTTTTTATTTTATGCTCTTCGTTCTTTGCGGTTTATATTTTTCCATCTGACTAGTCAGATCATTTTGGCTATAAGTGCTAGAATTAAAGCAATAGACTTTGCGCTCAATTGACCGACTACATTCTTTATTTATGATCAAATACTTTATTGCAAGAACGTCCATTTAATAGGAATTCTGGGTTTTTAGTATAGCTTGAGCTCGTTTGAGCTCAATATAAGGAATATAAAGTCATTTTTATTACGCACACATAATAATAATTTTTATCAATTGAAATCATGCCACACAACCGATATCATTACAAATGATTTCTTTTATCGTTCTATACATGTTATCGGAACTCGGCATTATTGAATTCTTTATTTGCAATTTGGATCGCATTGCATTATTGACTCTCATATTTCCTATTCCTATTCCGTCTCAGTGGCATTTATCTATCTTCTCTCTTTTCATTTGCAGATTATTGAATTTTGCAATCGTTGGATTGCATGTGACACCGATTCAATTCTATAGTGAGAATATTCTATTTTGCTTTGCAACTGAAATCGATTCGGAGTACGTTGAAAATCACTCGATAAAATGGCGTGGCGATTCAAAGCATCCAAATATAAAAATGCCGCACCAATTGTGCCAAAGCCAGAAGTTTGTGTTCGCGATGTTTGGTAAGTTTCTGGAACTCGACCATTGTTATGCGAAAGCAAATTCACAAATATTTATTCCTTATTTTCTATTTCAGTGTCGGTTCATATCAAACATATGGCAATAATATTGCTGCATCAGCCGCATTTATGGCATTTAATTGGGAACATGCTGGATCAAATTTAGCTGTTCTACCACTTGATGATTGTGGTCGTAAAAGTAAAAATATGCCATTGTTACATGGACACACTGATACTGTAACCGATTTACACTTTTCACCATTTCACGATGGACTTCTTGCAACCGGTTCCCAAGATTGTTTGGTATGCATCATAACTTAATCATCATATTCTTTTCAAATTTATCAATTTTACGAATGCGGATTTTCTCATTTTAGCTAAAAATTTGGCACATTCCCGAAAAGGGGTTGGAACAACCATTGACAAATGCAGAATGTCAATTTACGCACAAGCAGCGACGCATTGAAACTGTTGGCTTTCATCCGACAGCCGATTATTTACTTCATTCAACTGCCGCCGGAAATATTAATTTATGGGATTTAACATCCCAAAAAGAGGTTTTCGGCCACAATGAACATCCAGAAGTGATTCAGTCACTTAGCTGGAAATTAGACGGTTCACTTATGACAACTAGCTGCAAAGATAAAGTTGTTCGAATTATTGATCCAAGATCGAATGTACCAATAACAATGGCCGCCGACAGTCATCAAAGTATTAAAGATTCAAGAGTTGTTTGGCTAGGCAATCAATCAAGAATTTTGACAACAGGTATGTATTTCTCAGCATTAAAAAAAAGGATTGTTCCCAAAATGGAAATTTTTGCAATTCGATTAGGTTTTGACTCTGCTCGCCTGCGCCAAATAATAATTCGCGATTTGAGGAACTTTAATACACCGGAAAAGACATTAGAATTAGATTGTTCAACTGGTATATTGATGCCACTGTACGATCCGGATACGAATATGTTATTCCTGGCTGGAAAAGGTGACACAACAATTGCATACATGGAAGTCACTAATACGGATCCATATTTGATTGAAGGATTGAGACACAACGGTTAGTTTAACGTGATAAATCTTTTTGAAGAACAAAGAAAATGAATAATTTCTTCATTGACATTATTTTATAGGCGAGCAAACGAAAGGGGCATGTTTGGTACCAAAACGTGCATTGCGTGTCATGGAAGGTGAAGTGAATCGTATAATGCAGTTAACATCAAATTCAGTGATACCAATCATGTATCAAGTGCCACGAAAAACATATCGTGATTTCCATAGCGATTTATATCCAGAAACAAATGGTTATAAAACCGACTTAACAGTTACACAATGGTTGAAAGGTGTGAATACATTAGTACCAAAAATGAGTTTGGATCCAGCTAAGAGAGAACTCGGTGATGCATCAATTATTGTAAGCATCAAATTTTGATTCTCATCAAACAATTTATTTTCGATATTTCTTATATCCTCTCCATTGAAAATAGTTTTCTTCCATCACCTAAAAAAAAATCTTTATTCATTTCATTTCTCTTTCTTTAATCACTATTGCATATTGCATCGATGATCACTTTCATTCAAATTGAATTTCATTTTCGCTTTATTATGGTCGAAAAGATCCATCGGGGAACTTTACATGAAATGATTAAGAATGATGCAAACAAATGCGCAAAGCAACTGGAAACCGTTAAGACAGTTATTGTTTCGCCAAATACAGTGCGTCAAACAGATAATGAATTTGACAATGATCGAAGTATTGCTGCAAGCCAAAGAGTTACGAATAAGCAAACAGATAATCAAAATGAAGAAAATGATACGGTCAAACCGCTCTCAAAAATGGAAATCATCAAGAAATTTGACAGCAAATATAAATCAAACACCGATGCCATTGACAATAAACAGTCACGAAATGATGAATGTTCAAAATATGTTCAGAATATCGATGAAGTTGAAAATGATGAAAATATCCAGAATTCAAATAACTTTGATGCACAAAATAAAACTCGGTCAAATGAATTGGATTCAGCAACAAATAATAATTACAAAAATGGAAACTCATACGGAAACGGTAATACGGAAGTCGTTCCACCAAAGCCATTGCCAAGAACGAGTCGCAATAATTCAATTTCATCGTTGTCATCCGAACAAGGGGTGAATGCAGCAATTGAGGAATCGAATCGGCCAGTAGCTAAACCACGCACGACCACTACATCAACAACGACCAGCTATAAGGTTCAGCTGCATACAAAATTCTTGTTTTTGCACCGTTTTCATTCTATTTTCCTTTATTTTGTTTATATTTTTCTTTTTTGGATTTTTTTTTAAAAACAAATCGATACGAATTCCTGTTGTTTGTGATTGGATTTCTTTTGGGCTTGGGTTCACTAGTTATTATTTGTCATTTCGTTTTGTTTTCTTATCGTTTTGTGGCACAATAATAGCATAACCATATTCTTCAGATCATGTGATCATTTCGTTGGGTTCAGTTATATAGTAAAGTTGCTCTAAAAGGACCATTTCTCATTTGTAGATCAATAAGCCAGCAACCAAAGTGCTCCTTTTAGAGGAACTATACTGTATATTGTTTGGCTGTTTCGTTGGAAATCTTTTTGAGTTGTTTTTATCACCCGCACGTTATTATCATTGTTTTGTGTTTTTTCTTGCCATTGTTTCAAGTTTACAACTTTTGGTGAAATAATAGTAATCAGTTGCTTTACGGATTTCAATTTCTCTTTTACCTGCAGCCTCGTTTGGGACCAAAGCCATTCAGTGTTGGATCCGGTGACGTTAATTTTGACAAAGTATTCTCTGTGCCACAAGTTCCCGGCAACGAAAGATTTTCTGGCGGAGTCATCGTTCCGGTTGAAAACAAATCGACTGACTCATCAGATGGATCCATTGATGAACAAAAGGATTCCGATGAAAAAGAAGGTAAAAAATTCGATGCAAAACTTCTTCTCCGAAAAGAAGAAATTAATTTTAGCTTTATTTTTATTAAACAGAGCCAATTACATACCGCAATGGCAATAATGGTGATGCCATTCATAAAAGCGATAGTTTGGAAGAAGATTTACAACAAGCCATATCAACCGCTGAAAGGCGAAAGGTAAACCTGACACACGCTGAACATTGAACATAATCAATAATCATAAAAATATCAATTTAAACAAAATAAATTTTATCTTTATTCACAACTCACAACTAACTCACAACACAGTTCACTGATGAAAGTAGCGCAAAAAAGGTTAAAACACTTTCTCATTAATTGTTCATAGTTTTGCTGTGTTTTTGTCAGTTTTTCGGTTTCATTTTTGTTTTAATTCCTCGTGTATTTTTTAATTTCCACTATTCAGTTGTCTATGTTTATCGTTAAATTATTATTGCGATGTTATTAAATTATTACTATTTTTTTTTTGTGGTTAATCATATTTGGATTTCTCGCAACCAATAGATTTTCGAAAAGGCCAGATCAGATTCATCAAACCATGACAATGTCGATGCTGACGAATTGAAACGTTTATCTTTGAATAGAAATAGTATCGCAGAACGTCGCCGTTTATATGAAGCACGGTCGACAAGCGTTAATCCAGATGACAAGCCACCACAATCACCATTGCCATTGTTGTAAGTACCACAATGGATCTTTCAGCTTAGATCCATCCATTTGGATAATATAATATTGTCTTTTTCAAAATTTTCAGACGTAAGGATTCAGTTAAACGTGGTCCATCGCCCCCAAGAGATGACAACGAAAATAATGGTAAACACGATGAGCCAATTTTCCGTAAGCCAAATCCGGTTAACAATGGAAACCATGGAAATAATAACAAGAATAAACCGACGGAAATTAGTACAGCTACAAAACGTACATCAACCGTTTTTGGCAAAGTCTCCAAATTTCGCCATTTAAAAGGAACACCCACCCACAAATCAACGCACATTGAAAATATTCGTAATATTTCTCGTCAGATTCCTGGTGAATGCAATGGATTTCAAGCCAATTATAAGCGTGTTGCTGTACCATTGGCTGGACCAGGTGGAAAAATAGCCGTATATGAATTAAGCAAACCGGGACGATTGCCAGATGGTGTGATTCCTTCACTTGTCAATGGGAGTAACATTATGGACTTCCAATGGGATCCATTTGATGCAAATAAATTGGCGGTTGCTTGTGATGATGGTGTAGTTCGTTTATGGACTGTTCCAGAAAATGGTTTAACTGAACCAACAAATAAACCGGACAATGAATTGGCTGCCCATTCGGATAAAATATATTTCATTCGTTTTCATCCATTAGCCAAAAATGTTTTGCTCACTGCCAGCTACGATATGACCATTAAAATTTGGAATTTAGAAAAATTGGCCGAAGAACTATGCTTAAAAGGGCATACCGATCAAATTTTTGATGGTACATGGAGCCCATGCGGTACATTTGTGGCAACAGTTTGCAAAGATGGAAAGATTCGTATTTACAATCCACGTAAAACTGAAAATCCAATTCGCGAAGGGCCAGGTCCGATTGGAACACGCGGCGCACGTATCACATACGCAATCGATGGACATTACATTGTTTGCACTGGATTTGATAAGTGAGTTTTTTTTTTGTCAGCTGTTATACTTTCAATAATCTTCTTAACGTGAGAATGTTCTTATGTCTTTTACAGAGTGTCAGAACGACAGATCAGTATTTATCATACAAATGACCTATCGGCACCGATTAACACAGTCGGTTTAGATGTATCGCCATCGATTTTGATACCATTCTATGACGAAGACAGCTCAACATTATTCTCAACTGGAAAAGTATGTATTCAATCAAATTAATTGATGCTATCGAAATAATAAACAATGACTTATCGTCTTTAAGGGTGATTCAACAATTTATGCTTTCGAAATAACCGATGAAGCACCACACATCTGCCCATTGTCACATCATCGATGCGCTACATCACATCAAGGACTAAGCTTTTTAACGAAAAATCATTGTGATGTTTCAACCGTTGAATTTGCAAAAGCATTCCGTTTAACTAATAACACTGTTGAACCGTTGAGTTTCACTGTGCCACGCATCAAGGTAACAATCGCAAACTTCACAATTGTCACATAGAACTGCAAATCGAGAAAATAATCTTTGATTAATTTTCATACAGAATGAATTGTTCCAAGATGATTTATTCCCGCCAACGCGTGTCACATGGATCCCAACATTATCCGCAACGGATTGGTTAAACTGTCGTGACAAAAAAGTCAAGAAAATAAGTTTGCAGCCAGAAGGAATGGAATGCCGTAAGTTTTGATGCTGTCCTATCTATGAATCGATCTAAGGATAAATTCAGCTGAGACAGATGAAACAGAATCATATTAGATCTGATTTATGCATTTAAACGAATTGTTAAAAGAATTTAATTTCTGTTTGCAGTATCATCAACATTGCCGCAGCAACCACCTTCAACCCCAATCAAAAAGACTGAAAATCAATCATCAAATATTTTGCAATCTTACAATCGACAAATCAACAATGATAACGATAAATACAAACAGGAAGAGGTAAGCAATGCTTCAAACTTGTTCAACTCAAAAATCTTTATTACCAAAACTAATTGAAAGATTTAACCTAATTTTCAGATTCAAAAATCAGTAAGTGCTCGAATGGAATACACAACGGCATTAGAACAAGATAATATGGAAGGCGTTGATGCCGATGAATGGAATGAATAAATTTGCTTAGATATATGGGTATTTTTTTGTTTTTATATTGAATCTGAATTAATTTTTATTTTATTGCCATAATCTTGTATCCAAGCGAATGCAGTCATTATTTGGTTGAGTTTATTTATTTTTCGTACGCAATTTTAGACATAAGTGATACAATGAGAAAGATCAACAATGAATCATGTGTTTGAATTTTGTTTGTTGAGAAATCGAAAAAAGAAAACTAAAGAAAAGAGATAATTTTTTGAAATGTCCATTTTTATCGAAGGTTTTCACTACACCTCTTCATTTGGAAGCGTTTTAAATGCGCACAACAAGTAATAAACTTGATTTCCCAATACAAAATATATTAACTTATATGGTATATATATTTGCATAGTCGATAGGGATAAGGTTCATCAAACTAACTTAATCTTTTAAGATGAATTGTATGATTTTCTTTTTCAATTTTCTTTTGAATGTTTTTCACTTTCGTTCAACGTTCACACTGAGAAAAACTGCAAATTGTTTTTGTGTGTCCCTTATCTGGAAACGGTATTCAATCTGTATTTCCCATTCAAGAAAACCTTTCAACTGAATTGCAGCAGGCAGCGTTACGTTCGTTCGATGTTTTCATGTAACGAAAAATAGATCTTAGACATGATACATGATGAAGAAGAGCCCAAATCGTTAAAGGCCTACTGTAAAAGCTGTATCGCTCTCGATTTCTTCTATTTAGAGTTCAAATTTAATTTATTTTCTATTATTTTTATCATTGGAATTTGATTTGCCTGTCGAATGGGGCACTTATTACACAAATATTAAATTTCGAAAAAATGATCAAAATTTCAAAATTATTTATAATAAACCATATATAAATAAATAATAATAATTAGCGAATAAATTTGGCATTGAATACAAAAAAAAAAAATACAAAAGGAATGAGGAAAATTGTGTAAATTAAGTTTGTGTGATATTATTAACAAACAGCATAAAACATAAAGCATAAAGCATAAAGCATAACATAATACATCAATATTTCTTGATATTTACTTATGAAGAGGAAAAGGCGAGAAATCATAATTAAACGTGAACGTATTTAGTATCCTTCCTTTTCTCTGACCTGAACAATGTTTATGGTGCGATAAATTGAGATTGTCTTTTGATCAAAATTTTTACTCGATACGCTGGATCACAGGTGTCTATGCACAAATATATGAAAGTTTCCTAGTCGAAATTACATTTGAAACATCGATTTTGATTTTGGATTTTGTATGAAAAATGACGTTTTTATGGCCATGGAATATTTCAAATCAGGTACAGATATGATGTTCAAAATGTGATGTCCAGTGTTCGATAAATAATAATAATAATAATAATAATAAAATAAACTGATAATACAATAATTCAATAGTAGGTAGCCAGTATTGAAGCTCTCTCTTAGGCTAACACCTCGATTTCAGAATCTTTTTTACGAAGCATTTGGCTTCAACAACAGAAACAGCAATTATTATTCGATTATTCAATGAAATCGTTCGCAAAATGCGATTGGACAAACATTTATTGAATTTGCCATAACACTCGTAACTCGTATGATTTTATATTGTAATTTTTTCTATCAGTAAACGCTTATCAATAAATAAAATAAATCGTATGTGCAAGCGAGCGTTTTATTTCTTGTTTTTTTTTTCGTTCATTTCCAAGCTTGGCTAAAAGAGGGAAAGAGGTTAAAGAATGATAGAGAAAAGTCGATATGTCTTCTATTTATTTATTGCATTTTGATTTTATTACGAAATTTTTACAAGTTTTCAGGATTTCCTGAGACCTATGGTTTACATTACTCGTGAATAAGTTATTTGAATGAGCGAACGATCTGAAGCATTGGAACCAGAATTTTTAGGCAGAAGCCATTTATTTTTATATTTTCGTTAAAAAGAAAAACAAAAACTAAAGTATGGTGCCCTAGACCGAACTGTGCTGTGCTCAGAAATCAAAACACTAATGAGAAATGCAAAAATCATACTTATATCATTCAGATGTCACTTGTCGATGGAGCCAGTACACAATTTAACAATGTAAATGTTTATTTGTCTCGACATTGAAAGTGATTACTGCGATATGTAAATGTTGGGTGACCTTTAGAGCAACTCGGGTTTTTTTTCTCGCATTATTGTTGCTCAGGCATTCAATTTTCCTTGCAAACTGCCGACTTAGCACGGACAATTCGAAAACAATGGAATTTTAATTTATTTATTTTTTTTATTATATTTTTTTTTTGCATCATCGAATCAGTTTAATTAAATATATTCAATTGCTGCGACTGTTTCGAACCCGAATACCTTTCCATTTACTTCTGACTCATGTAAAGATCGTACATTTTAAATTCCACGGACAGAATGAACGCACGAAATCCAATGATTCGTGATTTGTACGTAGTTGATACTTGATACATGTTAATATGCACATAGCGTTCAAATGATGGGAAGGCTAAATTCACTAAAAAAGTGTGAAACAATAATCGCATTAATCATTTGCACAGCCGAAAGCAATTTTTGATCATTCAACACGTATCACTTGAATCTGGATGAATTTCACAATTGCAAAATGCATTCGGTGCATTTGTGACTGAATTTCTTAAACGAAAAATAAATAATATGAAAAAAAATGTCGACAATTCACTCATTAAAAATTTTAAAATGCTTGCAGCTGTTCAATTGCAGTTGATGAGATGTTATTTGCTGAAACAACAATTAACTCAATCATTGTGTTCGATGTGAACGTTTACCCCGCCAATCCCTATTACAAATAATAATTGATAAACAATTATTACGCCCCATGTAAACGTCACCAAATGATTTTCGAGCAAAAACTCACACCCACATTTTTGTATGAACTTGAAAAATTTAAAAATTGATCACATTATTCAGATATATTATTATTTGACTGATCGATAATGACAACTGAATTTTCTATTTCTTCAATGCGTAAAAATGCGAATGAAACTAAATACACCGAAAATACTAAAAGAAAACCCGTTAAAATTAATGCAAATACAACTGAAAATTCTAATTCTGATGGTAAATCATCGATTTCGAATAATACAAATTGTGACGGTCGGTGAGCTCCAAGCGATTCGTCTGATGATCTCATCGCTATCGATTATTATCTGCATAACTGGTTCCGAATGACGATGTAATCTTGACGTTTCAATTCTATTTTTTTTTCATTGAGAAAAACCAAAAAAAAATTTTTTGCCTTTCAACTTCATTCGGAACTGAATTTTAAAATCGCAGGTAAACCACAATCGTCTATATTTTCCGTGTCTGCAATCTCTTTCCAAGTTTCAGGAGCACTTTGAGCTACCGAAGACTACTTTGACTTCTTGCCATCTCGCGAATGGCATACTCTTGATAGACTGACAAAAGTTGTTGGTTTATTCAAGTCCGAATTTTTTACTTTGTTTCACTGAATTGTTCCATTTCGATTCAGTAATTACTGAACATAATTTTAGTATTTAGCACTAGATTTGCCATCGTGAGTGTGGTCGTTAAACGGTTGCCAGCTTATTGAGTCTCAAACCATTGTCGGCGTGGCTTTTATAGCCAAATTTCTTTTTCACAAATGGATGAAATTCTATAAAAATGATTCACAACAATGTCAATTTAAACTCCACACGATCCAAACAATGACCCAAAATGGTGAATTAATTGATTACTAATGTTTATTGACTGGTGATGACACAAACAACTGCTGCCAAGTTTTTGAATTTTTTGTGTTATTCTGAAGTTGAAGAATAAAGAAAAACGAAAAAAAAACAACAAAAGATCCCATCAATTCCTTATCGGAATGTGTGTTGGTAGTGTTTATCATTCTTGGTTTTTACGAATATCAATTGTGATTGATTTTGTTTTTACTCATCTGACACTACTCATTGCTGTCAGCACAACAAAAGTCAAATAGAAAACAGCTGACGTCTACACTGTTATCTTGTTGTTGGTTTAAGTCTTGACTGAAATATGAAATAAGCAGAGCGTAACGGTCCGACCACTGGAAGATGGTCAAAAACTCGTCCAAAGATTTGACAGAGAAAAAAATTTAGTCGGCTTATCCCAAATGGATCAATTTTTAAAATAAATAAAACATTTTCAGTGTACTTCTCATCAAAAAATTCAATCAGAGTTTTATTAACCACATCGATCATTTAACATTGGAACATCATACAATCAGTATTCTCATAATCCATAAAATTCTCATATTTGCTTGGTTTCTGTTTTTTATTTCATAAACATTTTGATAACATAAATAATAATAATATATATTCGATTAATTTCTTTCATAAAACTTTCCCTTCAATTCTCACAATAAATTTGAATTTCTGCAAAAAACATCATTTTAAGCAATTAACAAGACATTTAATCATCGCCATTTTTTTCAAAATAATTACAATATTTAGTTATAAGTAATTCAAATGAACAAAATATTCTATTCGATTATTATTTGTGATACACATTGTTTTGTTTCATTTTCATTGAAACATAAAAAGCATTTTACACAAAAGATTCATTAGGTAGTCATGAACTTCGATTTTTTACAGTGCAATTTTTAGGTGTCGGCGATTCAATTTAAATTATTGATCATTGATAAAATTGTCAATAATAATTTATATTTTTATCTTTTTTAATATATTTTTTACATGTTTCTTTCCTCTTTCTTACAAGTAGTATGTAATAATAATATTGGATTCACATTTAAAATAACTAACATCTTAGGGCCTAACTTCCGAAAATTGAGTCAATTATATCATGTATCATATCCACACATAAATGGACATATTCGTAGAATTTTCATTCTTTGTGCTAAATGTTTCGTAATAAAAGAATGCTGTTTTACATTTAACACCAATTGCCATTCAATTGAGATAAGTTTTTGACTGCCTGTGTGCTGTCGATTTGATGAAGCTATTTGTTACGTTTCATTTATTCTAAATTTCAACTATTTTAAAACTAATTCAAAGAATAAGAAGCCCAGAAAAAGAATCAAACTACTTTGTACTTTCGAAAAATGAAATTTTCGAAAATCAAAACAAAAAATTGAAATAAAAATAATTGAATTCAAGTATGCAATTCATTCTGCATTTAGTCTATTCATAATGAAACAAGCGATTGACAACAATTTGGACACATTTGTGTATTGCGCTCGAAGATGTCCGAGGATATGTTTTAGCACATTTTAGCCGAATCAAATTCAGTTATTGAAATTCGAAATGAATATTAATTATTGTTGGAAAATTTGTGAAAATTGTTGATGATCAATGGCTGAATAAGAATGAGTTTGAAATACGGATGTTTGTTCATTTGTTTATCTTTAACATTCATTGTACAATTTCATTTGGTTGTGTAAAAAAATTTGTCGAAAAAAGTGACAAAGTGGGATCCGTGCATCAATTCTTCAAGGTTGAACCGTACAATTGTTCATGATTGTCTAATGGAAACGATTTGCGGCATGGAAATCGGATTAAGCTATTGCTCGATACTCGACCAAATCAAAAGTTTTTTTTTCTTCTTTAGCGATTAAATGAGATGATTTTCTTTTTGATCTTTATCATTATACGAAGACATTTGGGATCTTATGCAACAGTTCAAAAATAACAAACTAAAATATCACAATTCATACAATTCAAAAGAAAAACGAGAAGAAAAAAACAAATTTATGAAAATTTTGATTTCCATTCAAACAAATCAGCGCCAATTTGATGGTCATGTCTAAAGTAAAACTGAACCATGGAACAAAATCCATTTTGAAAACGTAAACATTTCAATTTTGCATGCAATTAAAAACAGAGCTCTGTTGAAAACTTTCTGTACATTCAAGAATCAATAATTAGTACCTAAAGAAGTCACGGTTTTACAACACAATTTCGGTCAAAAGTTAAACTTTAAACTCAATTCATAAACTAAAACCGATGATCTACAAACTAAACAATGGTTCAAACTTGGAACTCTAATACTAAGTATTAAGTTTCATATCTCATAGCCAGCTAAATAATAAATAGATGACAAAACTTTTGCAAAAGTCTCACACATGCGAATGAAATTGGTAGAAAATAAGACAGTCCTATTACCAAAATTTCTTTAATTTAGCAGGACTCTTGCGATTAGTCTGTCAAATGTCATAAGTTTCATTTGCGACGAATACAAATTTGATTAGATTCTAAAGCATTTCCAAATCAGGACTAGTTTTTGTATTCATTGACCAAGTTTGGCTGGACTAAGAACAAGCTCGGGTTCAAAGCTGCTACCGGTGATATTTTTACTAATTGCTGATGGAATATTTGTGGCTGTTACGGTTGATGCCATTGTTGTTGTTGTTATTGTAGTGGATGTCGCCGTCGCTGGTTTGACCGTCATAAATTTAGCGCTTCCATCCTGTATAATTGGCTTCAATGGAATCGATTGAATACAATTTGTTGATATTGGCGTTGATTCAAATGGATTTTCATTGTTGCTATTGAATTGTGCAAATGACGATGATGCAATCGCAGGCGCTAACGACAATGTTGTATTCGCTTTTGACGAATTGGACATTTCAGTTGGTTTGGATAAGTTTAATGTATCTAATGTCATAAGCTTTGAATCTGGTTCAGGATTTGATTTTTGTTGATTAATCGGCGCTCTCGTCCGTGATAATTTACTAGTTCGTGGCTGCTGGTGTGATGATTGCAATGATGATGAATGATGTTGTTCTTCGGATTGAATTGGTCTCATTGGAAATGATACGCACATGCTATTTGTGTTATTATTATCGGTAATTTTATGTGACGATTTTAGTTGTGATGATGTACTTGGAGTTTCTTTGGCTAATTTAACTAAAAGGTCATTATCTTCGGTGTCACTGAGACTGAAGACTGTGATTTCTTCATCCACTCGTTTCAATTCCATCGGTGTATCTTTTGCGATTGTATGCTCTCTAATTGTTGGCACCATGCTGTCACTATTGACTTTTTCATTCTGAATGAATAATGATGTGGAAGCCATTTGTCGTAGTGCTTCCATACCCTCAAGCATTTTACTGTTCGAAGGATTTTTCATGGAATTTTGTGCTGTTGGCGGTTGTTTTGTCTGAAATTTTG
>GL501451.1:803795-830121 GCA_000149185.1 Mayetiola destructor
TTTAACTCGAATGTTATTCGATGTGTTTCAGGAAGATACTGGTTAACTTACTTGAGCATTTTTCGCAATTGAAATACGTTTGGAGTCTGCTCGAAGTAAAGAAGTTGTATGATCAGCATCCACTTTTGCATTTTTCTTTTTCAGTTTTTCTCGCCTCGATAGACAATGCGATGGGCAAATGCAAAAGAATATTCGAAGTATGCAACATGTTAAACCGACTCCTGCATCAAATAATAATATATGACATCGATTATTTTTGTCATTATCAAGCAATATTTACATTCTACGTATATGATTAGTTAAAAAATAAAATAAACTAACCTATCAATGATGGTCCAATCATTCTCAGTTCCATCGTTTTAAATCCCTTTTCGCCAGTTCCTACGAACAATATGACTAAACCCAAAGCAACCGTTCCCAGACCAACATACAAGAATGCATTTGCAAATGAGCTTGGCCCTCTTATTCCACCTAGAATATCATCATCGTCTGATGATCCCAGCGATGAATCATGAATCTGAGAAAAATAAACCGAAAAATGGAGAAAAATTCGGGAGAGGGAACAAAAGGAGATGGAAAAAAAAGAACAAAATACAACTTTCAAATTTTTTTTGTCTACATACAATCAAAACAAAGAACACAAAATGATACCCTATTCCGTTTCACCCATCTTCTATGACATGAAGCAGCATTATCCGAAATACTACATCGACGACCACGTTCTAACCAAGCAGCCCGACCTTGAGCACACTTTAAAAAGTAAATTCAAACAAAATCTAAAATCAGTCAGTGAACATCAAACTAAACAAGCCGGGACTTTTACATTTCTCACTGAGAAATGTCATATCATATTTTCTTTTTACATTAAACAAATATCTTGTATTACATACATAAATAAATAAGCTAGTAAATATCACAATGTAATAACGATTTGATTAAAAAAAAAAAGAAGAAAGAAGAGAAGAAAAAGAATGAAGAATGGAAAATGTCACGTTTTATTCAACATATAAATTTGTTGTTTACAAAATTGAATTAAAAGTTGTTTTTCAAAAGAAAAAAAGTTGCTATGCAAATGTACATGTAGGAAAAAGCGGAAAGAGAAAGCATTTCACAATGAACAATAGACAAGATATTCGTCGAATACAAAGTACATGAACGACTTACAATAAGAATAGTTTGCAACTTTTGGAAAAGATGAAACCACATCCAATAGTGGAGAGTGCATGCATCATGCCAAACTTCATTGTTCACAATTCTACAAACTACGGACAATGCTAAACATTCACATATAAAATAATGCTTGCGAATAACTTGTGCATGCGGATAATAAAAAAAAAATAATAATAATAATAATAATAATACGAAAACTACTACAAACTACATTTGTCAGTACAATGATGGATTTGAACGAAACGGGTCTCATGATATACAATACTTATAATATTCATAGTACATAGTTCAAAGCTCATTCAATTTGAATTTGAATATTTTTATAGCAAACAGCATGGTAATTCGGCCAAATTCGGTGATTATGTTTATGTAACGTTTAAATAAATCTATAAACAAACAATGCTGTTCTTTCAGTTCAATCAAACCAAAACTTTTTACAATACATAAATGTAAATAAGAAACTTTGCGAAATATTAGAGAGAACAAGATCCACTGAATGAAGATTATTATATTCAAACTCACACATACACATTACACATACAACAGATATAGCTGAAAGATTTAAATAAGATTCTGGATTATTTCTCAATTCGTTGGATATCCAATATCCATGGGAATGTTACGCATCATTTTTATGTATACACAGACATGGCTGTTTGGATGTTCAGTAGAACATATGTCTACTTACCTTGAGACACATGGTTAATATTTACTTTTGAAGCTAATGTATAAAACCCGATAGAATCAATAATAACAATCATTTGGTTGTTCATCAATAATAAGCATTCGTTCATTGTTCATTATTTGTAGTAAAATGACAGGGTTTATGTAAGTGATTGTCATTGAAATCGACTCAAAACAATGATGTATCCTCAATTTTTGTTATAAAAGTGTCATCTCATCCTATCAGCAATAACGGGAGTTCTCGTGGCTCGAGCAGATTTTATTGCAGTTTCATTGTGCTTTTGAATGAACTCACTTGTCTAGGTTTTATTTATGATTTGGTAATAATAATGTTTTAAATGCTCATGATGTGCACACGATGATTTAATAATAATGATGATGACATCCGCACAAAAGTGCAAAGGTTCATTTATCTTCGGCCTAAATATTTGAATTACATACTTGATCCACAAGATTTCTTTTATACGATGTAAATTGAAAGTCCGACCTTTCGACATCCCTAATGACAAGAATCGTATTGAAACTAAATATATTATCGTAAATTTACTCCAGAATTGTAACGTGTGTTACGAAATAAACAAAATCAAAAGTTTCATGACATTTTCGGTAATAATGTTGGTAATTTCATCTCTAATCAACTTATAATTTATTATGTATGCATGGTGTGTAAGTGCTCAATTATTTTGTTCTCATTTAATGTTGAATATCAAAATGTTTTCATTGATTTGAATACAATGAAAATGATTTTTTTTTTCTTTTGTTTCGAGGTTCTTTAGATTTCCCAACGATAAGTAATAACCAGGGGGAACTAAGAGTCTAAATAGAAAAACGTTCATACAAAAACAAACAAATCGCTCTTCAGCTGTTTCAGCTATTGTTGGAACCAGAACGCAAATGTTGAACTGAGAAATAGCGGAGGTGAAAAAAAAAAATCAATAACAGCAAAATGTGATGGAACATTTTATTGCCATAGTAGACACGAAGTCCTGGGTGTGACTGGCCGAATGAAATGAACATAGAAAAAAGAATTGAACCAAAAAATTCACGATATTAAGCGTTCCACTGTTCAGAGAACAGAACACGGCAAATCGTATTTTCAAACCGAATGAAATTACCGAATATTGTGAAAGAGCTCAAACGCCTTCATGATGAGTTTGGTAAGCCCGTAAACAGAAAGGGACAAAGTAAAAATTTCATTTTTGCGTGATTTGTTCAACATGTGTCCGACTGCTTATGCTAGTTTAGAGTTGATATTTTATGAAAAGGTCAAATGTAATGAAAAGTCATTGGGCTATTTTCACATTCACAATAAAATCTGAAGCTCACCCACGCTTACATTTTCTAACGGGCAAAGTTCCATTTTGTTGAACATAATATTCTGTAAATTAGACGATAGAAAGACACTTTTAGCCAAAATGGCTTGAAGGGTTTTTCAATATGAGCTCTTCACATTTTTCATTTCCCAATGCTGCAGTCACAAACAATATTTTTTTCATTCATGTGTCGTTTGTTATTATTTATTTATGATCCCTTTAATGCAATATGCAATGTTTCATGGGTCAAAAGCGTGCGGTTGATGAGTGATGAATTAAACCCATTGAATTTATATTTGACCCACACTAACAATAAATAAATGATTTAATATTGTAAATTTATGTGAAATAAATTTTTTTATGGACTGACAAATACCGCAACAAAATGGAAAAATTAATAATTCACACAAAATTTTGTACAGATTTAGTTCGCAAAATTCAGTATAAAAGGAGAGAAAAGATAGATTAGAGCTTTTGCATTGAAAAAGTGATGAAAAGGCACTCTGTGCTGTGCAAGAGATCATATGCAAAAACAAATTGATTGAGTAATTATTAAATGATTTGTTCTATCGTTATTTTAGAAATTTTGTGTTATACTATTTTTTTTTTTAAATATATTTTCGAGGCAATGATTTTGTGAATCTAAAAGAAGACATTCTGCAGTGCGACTAAAAGTATTAGATTCAAAAGAATTATTCAATTGAATTTTTTTTATTTTTTATGGCTGAGTTAAAGCTGACTATGCACAAACTCAGGGTGTGCCAAACATTCTATGTTGACGTTCCGTTTATTGAATTTCAATTTTTCAAAAACGAAACATAATGAAGTTAGGAGTTTTATCATTATTATTGTTTGTTTGATCATTTATGGTAATTTCTAGATTATCATAGCTTGTATAGAAGGCTGTCCGTTTTAGGACTTTCCGTTTTAGGACTTTCAGTTTAAAAATGATTAGTTTTAGCATTGGTTATGAGAAGAAGTTGTAGCTGAAAGCGAGAATAAAAGAAAAAAAGAAAGAAAAAAAACAAAGAAAATTATTAAATTTCAATAAATCATAATCAAAATTTTAATAAACGTTGTGTGTGTTATAGAACTTTCTTTGATTGATAACTTGTTTGATAATAATTATTAATTATAGATAATCAATGCCTCGACCAGTATTGGCACGCATTTATTTCACGCATTTTATTTTATTTCACGCATTTATTCATTTACGCAATTCATTTACGCAATTCATTTACGCAATTCATTTCCGCAATTCATTTACGCAATTCATTTACGCAATTCATTTACGCAATTCATTTACGCAATTCATTTACGCAATTCATTTACGCATTTATTTTACGCATTTTATTTTATTTAACGCATATGTTGCATCATTCCGAAAAAATAATAACATAAATATTTGCGCTCGGAAAGTTCTGATGAGTCCATTTTAACAATATAAGATGAAACTGAATAGGCCATTTTTGATATGAATGACGCCTTAAGATTCGTTCAAAAAAAAAATGACGATTATCATTATGTTTACTGAAACTATTTAGCCCAATTTCAAAATTTTCGTTTCATTGTGCACTTTTTGATAGCTAAGAAGAATGGGCTAATGTGAAAGACCAAATGCAATTATTATTTTGAGGTCATAGAAAAACTAAAGTTTTCATGAATTATTTATTTTGGATCGAATTTCAAACCAAAAAGAATAATAGAGAATAATTTTGACAAAGTTCGATAGTAGCTGTTAGTAGTTATACAGTGTACAGTAGTATTTAGTATTTAGTAATGGTGGCACTGTCCGTGTTAAGAAAATTTGTGTAATATATACGTGAATTGTGGTGAATTTGCGCTATATTTAGTTGGATTGTTTTGATTGACAGATAAACAAACGAATAAAACACCTTTACGCTTGTATCTAGATCGCCAACCCATTGATCCGGTGGATATTGTGGAAACGGCTGCAATTGCTTCACAGATACATTGCTTGGCAAATCGTAGAGACGTCCTTCTTTTCGTAAGCGTTTACGGCGTGCCACCCGTTTCTTCGATCGTATCATCAAAGCCGCCTGCATTTTGTTTTATTTTCGTCTTTTTCCCTTTTTATCTAAATAAACAATTTTTCGCAATGTTTTCGACACGACAGAAAATTTTATCGCAATTTTATCTCTTTTTGCTGCTTCAAATCGAAATCCGTTCTTCAATTTTCTTTTTCCTTTTTATTCAGATATAGATTTCAGAATTGTAGAATAGTTCCAGGTAAGTCTATTGGTATGAATCAGCTTGCATAATTAGAAGATGTTTCTGCTCATACATCTTCGGTATTGTGATATCTTTTAAATGCTATGGGAGCACAAGATGGATAAGTTAAAATGTAATTATTTAAATGTAATCGTCATTGAAATGGGAAATTTATTCCGGAGATCATTTGGACATGTTTTGCATTTTGTTATCTCATTTGTAAAATTTTTGAGCTAATTTAGAATTCAGACAAGGTGCGCCGATATCCACAGGGTAATTATTTATAATTTTCACAAAATATTCATCGAACAAATTGTATATTATTATATACAAAAGCGGTCTATAAAATTCTACGAACAATATTAATAATTGAATCGATAATAAAATCATATGTTTCGTATTCAAAACAGATCGATTGCAAATAAATTTCAAATATAAACGAGAATGTGAACAACAAACGATATAATCTAATTCGGTGCAAATATTTCATACACATTTAATGTCAACGAGAAAAACATGAAATTGAATTGGATAATCAATAATAAAAATTTCAAACTAAAACACACATGAAATAATAATAATAATAATTGTATGTTTGAGATTGATGTAATAATTTTCAGAAGAAACGAGCCGATCATTATTATTGAGGAAATTAAGCGCTTTGATTTGCGATACAAAGAAAATTGGAGTCATCACACTTATACTTCGAATTGCAGAGCCGAACTGGATTGATGAATTAGTGGATTTGTTAGCACCTTCGGGGATCAATTCAGACATAGTTGAAGTGATTGTTTTTCAACTCAACATGAACATCAATGGATGTTTCTTTGTTTGCACGAACTGTGAAAATCCTTGTCCCAAATCCCAAGATATAAATGCAATTTTCCCTTTTTTTCGATTTTATCGCTCTAGTGCGCAACAGAAACTCTTTCACTCATACAGACATATTTACCATTCACGTGGGAAGCGAATGATTGCAACGAAATATGTACAATGCACATCATTCATTCGAAGTAAGTCGCTGTGTCACTGTCATTTATTTGGATTTTTATCACTTCATAAATTGGACGTGAACGTTGCGAATAGCTATATGAAGAGACATCATGAATAATTCTCCAATTTTCACATTTAGTGCCGATTTTCATCTTCTTCGATGCAACAATGTTCGAAATTGAAATGGAAATAATGAAACGAAAAACAATAAGTTGAAACATAAAATACGACAAAGCTTTTATCGTCGAAAGGCATTGCACCAATACTCACACAGACACATATACACTTTCACTCAATGACAGTGTATTCTCATTATTATTAGTTTTTTTATAGATTATAGTTAACATGACACACGAACGGGCAAAAAATTCCTTCGTGTACAGTGTACATTATACATAATGCACGCAAATATTGAAGAAGGTGCAGAACACGATATGGTAGAATTTATATGAATTCGAAAAATATTGCGGCACTGAGTTATGTTATTTTGTCATGCAAACTAATATTGTATTGTACGATTTTCTTTTCTCTTCGTCTAGGATTTTTTTATGTTTTGTTTAATATTCTGTTTCGAGTTTCGAGAAACATTCAATTTATTTTTCATAGACTTTCAATTTCTATGGCAGCATTCATGTGAAAATCGGAAATCGTTTCCAATCAGCTTTAAGCTTTAAACACATGGCAACTGTAATATGTATGTATAACGTACAAATTGTGAACAATGGTTAGCACAAAAATAATTGTTGGCACTGGCACTGTATGTAAAATATGGTTCTTCAACAGCTGTTCTCCATAATGTCCAGCGGCTTTGAATATTTGCCAGACGAATGAGGTAGTTTATGGTCTAATGAAACACTTTCAATGTTTGCCCCCCAATGAATATACAGGAAAGCTATTGAGTTTCAGTTTTTTTTTTTAGGTCAAGTCCATCTTTGGCAGCTTCAATGCAACTCGAACAAAGAGGGAATGTTTATCTAATGAAAGGCAAAAAAGAAATTGACAACCACCATAGATATAGTGCCACATTGAAAGGTAAAAAGTTACTTTATTGAACATTTGGAACATTTTTTATTAATTTTTTTCTTCTTCTTTCGATTCAACGGTCAAAAGTCAATAACGGTTTGATTAGGTTAGGGAACATTTAATAAATCTATCATATTATCAACTTTCTCGGCCACTAAGCGAGCATTATCGATCGTATTTTGAGATTGGTATTTCAAATCTAGTAAGCGTATTATAAGCTCCATTTCACTTTTGCATTCGTGCTTTACTTTTGGTTCATTTTCGGGAACAGAAACGATTTTCAAGCTTGTTCCATTTTCCGTTTCCATTGAAGTTGACGTAATATTTTTATTATCATTATTATAATTTACTAATTTTTCAATGGCATCCAAATCAATGGAATTTATATTATTGCACGGAATACCTTTGATATTTTCATGATTTTTTACAATGCCATCGGAATCTATTTCAATAGCGTTGCTATCCAAATATTTAATGACCGATGCCAAATTATCGCACGTCCAGTTATTATTCGAAATGCCAATTTTGGTGAGTGACGGAAATACATTTCTTATTTCTGTCATATCAATATCGCTCAAATTATTGCCATCCAAATATAGTGATCTTAAATTTGGCATCGAAACGAACATCCGAAAATCAATGCGATTTAATTGATTGTACGATATATCAAGCCGTTTCAATTGTGATTTATGTGAAAACGATCCAAAATAAATGCGACGCAATCCACTATTTCGCAAATTTAACAGGTCCAATTGTTTCATATTCGCAAATGAATTGAGTCCAATGTCGGCTATTTGATTATTGTTTGACAAATCGAGATGTTTCATTTGGTTGAAGTGTATTGTTAGCGGTGTCATTTGTGTGAGTTTATTGTTTGCCAATTCAAGATGCTGAAGTTGAGTTGAATTATTTTCGATGTCAATGATGGAAATTCGATTATCATTGGCAAATATTCGTTTGGTTCGTTTACCAATGTAGCAGCATCTTGCATTTGTATGCCGTATATCGATTGATTCAGCATTTATAACACAGCAATTCAAATTCAAAATCGGATTATTGTGCAGATCAAATTCACCTACCGAATTCAAATGACGAAATGTTTGCTCACCAACCATCCATTCGATGGCATTATCATTTAAAAAAATATTTTCTAACTGAACATTTTCTGCAAACAATTCCAATGGAATGGTTTTAATCGAATTATGGTTTAACCGAATTGTTTTCAATTGTGGCAACGGAGCAAACACATTGGCCGGCATTAATGTAAGTTGATTCTCGTTCAATTTGAGCACATTCAAATGCTTTAATCCCGAAAATGTATTAACATCGATGGTCCGTATGAGATTTTTTGTTAAGTCTAAATGCTTGAGATTTGGTGCCAATGAAAATGTATGCGCAACCAAATGCTCAATTCGATTTCTCGATAAATCCAACATCGACAGCTCTTTAGCATTTTGAAATATTTCCGGTTTTACTAACTGCAATTGAACGTTCCATACGTAGACCGTTCGTATATGTGGAAATTGAACGAATATACCCGACGGCAATGTAAACAATGTACAATTATCGAATATTAATTCATTTTTTTCATTGGCTATTGGATTTTCCATGACCGTAACACGAGTAGTTGGTTCAATTTTAATATGACGATAAAAGCAAAAACGTCGTCCAAAATCACTATGTGTACTGATTGCGTCACACTCAATCTGGATGTTGTCTATTGATATTGTTGAATCTATCGATTTCATCGAATTGACACCAAACAACAAAAATACAATCGAATAACTGATGAGCACAATCATTTTGGAATATATTTTTGGGTTTCGATGAAATAACGGTGGTCAGCAGTTGCACTTATGCACACAAGAATTCAATTTACTGGATTCGTTGTCAATTGGTCGAGTTAAAGAAGACTGATCGGCTCCGAATGTCGCAACCGTTTATTTAAAAATATTCATTGAGTCGAGTCTTGATTTGAACATAACATACAACTACGACTCACGTGACTTTTATATGAATCTCAAATCACACATTAGTTTGAGCTCAAAAATAAAACATTTATCAATATTTTTCTACAGCAATTATTTCCGCATCGCATTGCAATGCTGCTATGAAGCTGAGTGAAAAAGTGAAGATTAAAAATGTTGGCGGAATAAGGAAATGAAAAAAAACAGTGAAAAATAATCAGCATGAAAGGGCTGCAATACTGAGCATGTGTGCATGTGGCATGTGAAGACCGTTTGAAGCTTTCCTCGACAATTACAGTTAGTATGCTGATAAACAATTGGTATCGTTTATAATCATCCGGGTATAAGCCGTTAGTTTGTTTACTTATTCTTCATAAATTTCATTGAAATCTATTTTGCATTTTTCCTTTCATTCCCGAGAATCGAGATAATAGTGAGAGGCGCACGCAGAGAGAGAGAGAAATAGAGACGGAATTACAGCATAGTAACTTTATCATATCGTTCAAGGCTAATACTGTTCCTCTCACTACTCTCTCAATACGATACAATAAACAATAAATTTGTTTCTTTCTCTTTTTTCATTCAAATTCAGCGATAAAGATTACAGTGTCATCATCTCATTCCTCTTATTTAATTTTCAGACGCTGATTTCATGTTTACGGTGGAAAACTTTTGCAAAAAATTGTGAACTAGATTCGGTTATGAAACGCAACGAAATATCCGTTCTTTGATTAGATTGAAAGAAGGAAGAAGAAAGATAGAGTCGAACACGAAAGAAATATAGCGAAAGAGAAAAAATAGGCGAATAGATGAAAAAACGGATATTTGCTTGCGTGCTGCTGCAGGCACGGCTTGGATACAAAAAGGAAGAATCCAGGTCTATTTAGGAAAAGATTGAAAACTTATTGCTGCCGATTCACGTGCTCGAGAATTGAAATCACACAACTGTTAATTTTAATGAATTTACAAGCGTACATTTTTTTTATATAAATTTTCCAACTTGAAAGTTCATGGAACGAAGCAATACATTATCCTTAATTTCTGTTGTGAAATTAACTGGATTTATGCATCACAGTTGTACGGTTCCTCTATTTTCATTTTCTCATTATATCTTTGTTGGGATATCAACAGTGAATGGAGAGCATTAAATTTTCGTGATAATAGGAGAAAGAAGATAGAGAGAAAAACTGTGCAAAAAAAACATTTAGCTAGGCTAACACACAGTGTTTCTGACTAGCAAAAATCAACAATGCAACTGTAAAGAAATGCATTTTTCTTCCTCTTATGCTGATGAGCAAAACATCTTCATCCAACGAAAAACTCAAATGCGAATCGACCGACAAACTCTTGGATCATATTCAAATTTGAGTTTTATTCTTCTCCAGGATGAATACGGCTCAACTGTTAATTATAGCTAAGTCTCTAATTGGTATACATACATAGATCCAGGTGTTCCTTTTATGCATATCGGAAACGCACATAAAGATATTTATAAAAAAGAAACTAAAGTTTTCGGTGGGAGAATTTTGTGTGTGTTATATTGTGCAAGTGATCGAGTAATTTGTTTGTGGTTTGAATCGATTGGGTGAAACATAAAACATTTAGTACAACACTTACCATTTAATATAGTTTAGCACACAAAACACATAATTCATTTTTGTTTTTTGGAAAATGATATTCAATGCAAATCAACGGAAAATAAATAGAAATTCAAAAAATGGAATCAAAATCAATTCAAATTTAAAAGAAAAACACATGTATTTTACATTTTACATAAGAAAAGTCTTAAAAATGTATAAGTATTAGTGAAAATAACAAATTGCAATGACAACAAAATAAACTCAAAACCATGAACAAATTTCGATTTAAATGGAATTCTCGACGGAAAAAAACGAATAATAAAATACAATGATAATAATAATAATAGTTAAAAGAAAACAATTCAAAAAAATTTCGAGATAAACAAGGATTATACAAACATCACAACAGTTAAACAGGCAATATGATCGAAAAATATCAGCTAAAATGATAATTTGTTGAAGCGTTCATTTTACCTCGATGTGATCGCACGTGCAAATACTATGATGTTCCGAATCACAACATTCAGAATCGGTCAATTTTTCGATGTTACACGTTTTGATGCCGTGCATTGTATGATATTCATTATCATAATGTGCCGAATCATCATGACCAATTGTTATCAAAATTTCATCGCATTGTTTATTATTATCGAATGTTTTCACTGTTTCGCCAAAGTCCAACTGTTCACGAACCCGATAGAAGCTACATTTTCGTTCTAATTGTTCGGCATCCGATCCTGGACCGGGCGATGCTAACGGCGTGGCTGGTATTATAATGCACGGTACATTTATATTATCTTTGTCGGTTGTTTCTTTGCAGCCAATGACATCGTGCTCATGCTTTTCAATTACATTTGTATCGATTTCATGTTCAAGATGGTTTTTAAATAAATATGCCGGACTATCGGGTGATGTTGAGTCATATTGTGATACAAGCGGTATTGAGGCTGTTGCCGATTTGGTTAGCTGTTTATGCGTATGCGGTAGATTTACTGAGCTGGGTCTTCGTGATATTGGTCGATTGGATGATGAATGTGCGTGTGAATGGATATGAGGATGATGATTGTGATGATGATGATGATGATGATGATGATGATGGTGGTGGCGATTCGATGGCAAGGCTAAACATTGAAGGATTTTCATTTTTTCGTCGAGATTGGGGAAAAAAGAGAGAAAAAACAACAATTAATTAATGTCCGAATCATTGGGGAAGATGCGAATCTGCAGACTGCAAAGAAGATTTAATACCTACCATTTAATGAATCTGCGTCAATGGCTGCTGTGGATTGTTTATGTATGGATTGATTTTGATTTGTGTACTGTGTATTGTAAGGACCGTGATGATGAGCAAAATATTGATTGTTCGATTCATTTATTGGTACTAAAATTTTATTTTGTGTCGTATAACCGGCACTGAGTTTCCGTACATGTGCTCGCGGTGTACGAAGATATGTTGATGGTAAATTATGGAATTGACGACTTTGTGCCTTTGTTGCTAAATTCGAAGTTCTTGATGCCGCAAGTTTATCTTTCAATTCTTGCTGCAAAATAACCTTGTTTTTAACATTAAGCGCAGCTTGATTTTTACGTTTCTGGCGGGAAGCCAGCGACGCACCACCAGCAGCTGCATACATTTTTGTTTGTTTTTATTTTATTTTTTTCTGTTGTGTTAGGCCTGTCGTTTTATTTCTTCTATGAACGTTTCGTTTCGTTATTTGCTTTTTTTGGTAATTTGACCTTTGTGCGATACGAATCTTTTTTATGATGATCGTATGTAGTTTGGTATTTACCATAAAAACAAATGTATGAAACAAAATGCTCTGAATATGATGCGATACAATGCAATGGACAAAAATATAATCGTATAAACTCAGAATCGATTTCAGAAGCTACTAGTTAGCCCTTTGATAGTTTACTCATATCTATCTTTTTATGATTCAATAAAATATCAAACGTCAATCAACATGAATATGAACATTCAAACTAATGATTTTATGAGAATATAAAGCAATTTGAAAGCATATGCCATCCAAAGAGGATTTTTTATCATTAAATTTTTGTCTGGTTACACTTTCGGTAAGTTGCTTTTTTGTCGAAAGCAACTGCTTTATCGTTACCACAGCACAGTGTAGCGGTTCCCTTTTGACGGTTGTTCCGATCAAGTTTTTGTTGCAAATTTTTTTTTCGTTTTTGCTAATTTTCTTTTCTTTCAAAATGTGGTTTCGCTCTTGTTTGGAAATGAGATGCACCAATAAATCAATGAACGGCTTTTTTCGCTGATTTGATGACGGTATTTATCCGTATATAAAAAAAACTACGTCAAATATTTTGCCGTTTTGGGTCGAAATGCTCTTAAAAATCTTCATTCAGCTTTTTATAATTTTTCTTGATCTGATTTGATGAAACATCCCTATGTAAACACGAATCAAAATTCCTTTACGCTATTTTTGATTTGACATCGCTCAAATGATCGGTACATAAATTATGTTTATATTTTCTTTATTTTTTTGTTTTGTTTAGTTTGTAGTTTTTTCATAAATATCGTATATTTTGAATATTCATTTGATTATAAAAACGTAGATACACCATTTTGTTATTATTTATTAATAATTTCATCAAAAATTACATTTACTAATTTAAATTCAAAATGTTCGATGATTGATTCAAAACGGTTGCCTTTCCTTATTTTTAATATCGTATGAATGTATGGTTCATATTTACTCATAGAATAACGAATAACCGATTAGTTTATAAGCGTGGTTGTATTTCTTTATCGAAAAGTTTTTTTTTTTCAAGTTCATCTCGAATCGGAAACTCATGTTTTATCAATGTTTCGTTTTATATATGGAATAAATGAGCCTGAACTTGGTGATATCAGTGTTATCCATTTATTTTATTTTTTTTGATTCAATCAGCTTTAAATCATGCTACGCAAAGCGTCTGGTTATCCTATTCCAACATTCAGATAAATAATTTATTGCTTTAAACTAATATTTTGAACTAAAAAAAAAATCAATTCACAAATTTGTGCTTAGGATTGCATGAAATAAATTTTTGAACACGACACCAAATTCAACAAAAACCAACCATGATAAATATGGTATTTTACGCGAGACTAGGAACACAACTTATTTGTTATTGTTTTGTTTTTTTTTCCAATTCAAATTGTTCACTTCAAAATATTGTCCAATTATCAATATTCAGAGTCAACGGGAAACTCCTATTCTTGCTATCGTTGTGTTGTATGTATTGACTTACAGTGTCAGCAACTCAAAATTCTGAAGAAAAAAGAAATCGCTCACTCTTTGCTGTTTATAAAATCATAATAACAAACAATATGAAATGTTGGTCGACAATGGAATTCATAAAAATTCTTGTTGCTGACCAAAATTCATTCGAACCATTGGTTCTGGGACAATTAACTGAATTTAAATAAACTGAACGTTTGCATAAATAAATTCCATTGCGGTGGCCACTGACTTAAATTAAATGATGCGTATCCTGTGGCTTTGTAGTATGTATATATAAAAAAATAAAGTGTGAAATGCCTATCTGAATTATTGAATAATTATCTGTAAATACGTATATTAATTTATTTATATATAAATTGTCTGTTTCTGTGGCCTGTATGTGTATATGAATAAATAATTTATCGCCTCCTAATTCTCATTTATAAACATATTTTTATCATAATATATCATTTATTTTCTCTTTTTCGGCTAGTCCCATCTCATCAAGTACATAACAATATTGTCAATCAGTTGTATTCAATTAAATGTTTATTTAATTCCTAGCTTTATAAATTGGTGCCTTGTAATGGGCCATCAATTATTTAAATGTTCCATTAATAATATGTCACTTTATATTTGCCCTTATTATTTTCATAAAAGCTTCGACTATTCAAATTCAATCATCGATTAGAATCCTCCGTACGGATATTCGAACCGGTAAAACGTAGCCTAAGTTAATCTTTCAAAGAGCTTCAGCCTTTAGCATTTGTAGTTATTCAAATAGTATATGCAAAGGAATCTGGATTCGTTAAGGAAACATTGGAAAATAAATATATTTTATTTTGAAAAACGAATTGATAAAAACACAAATTTGTTTTCCCCTCTTTTCCAATTGAAGCGCATCAAGCATTCGAATGACATTCAAAAGTGGATCGATCAATGGTTTTTGTAATGTATGTGTTTGTGGGTTTGTGTATGTTATAACATATCATAATATTATGTATCACGAATGATGAGATAAATGCAAATGAATATCAAATAAAGCATATGAAGAAGATGGTTATAGTTTTGATGTAATATTCTTTGTTCTTGTATTTTTGTGCTTGAATTTTGGTATGGATATCGGTTATGAATTTGTGTCTTTTTCATATGACGTCACAGCTGAAATAAAAATGTTCATTCAGTAAGTTTTATTATTATGAATTCCGGCTGAAAAGAAAATATCATGGATTTGAATGTCAAATCTTTCGTTTTGATATTTGAAATAAAAAAGAAGAAAAAACACACAAAAAGAAATTGTGAATTGTGAACAAAAATACAAGAAAAACAAAACATTTAAACCTTGGTGCAAAAAACCATTCAAGAATTTGTGCATTGTGCATAATATGAATTTTACAGCAGTGTTTTCATGTTTTATTTTTCTTCTTAATAGCACAGAAATTCAGTTACAACAATAGCAATACACAAAACGAATTTGATACAAAATAACAACAACAAAAAGAACAAATTTTGGTGAAATATTAAGGCAAAAACTAAATCCGATTGTGCTTCCAAAGAGACAGAACTTTAATTTGGCCTATTTAGTCAAGAGGCAAATTGGTTTTGAAGTTTTCGGTTAACAGAAGGGGAATAGTTGTGAGATTTAAGAGATAGAAAAATAGTTGAATCAGTTTCCTTTCTTTGATGCAGCTGTTCAAATATAAAAAAGTAGTTATTTGATCACTGTTTTATGTTTTATTTTTGAATGCAAAAAATTTCAGTAAAATTATTAATATTATTCGAGGAATCCTCAATCCTCAATTCTCAATCCTCATTCATCCATATTTTAATTCACAACATTACTGAAAAGACATGTATTCACAATTTGGGAAAATGGAACGCATTTTCAGTTATTATTATTATCGTTTCAATGAAACACCTCAATAATCGGTACATTCACAATTTTGCACATGTGGAAGATGAAAAGAATGAAATTTTATTTCGCTATTCGGAAATGACTGTTATTCATTTTCCATGTCTCTTTTTTTCAGGTTATGGTGACATTTCATTGTGAAATATATCTGTGATTATTGTCTGTTTTCTTTTTATGAAATAAAATATTCCATAAAATTCGAAACTCGAAATTTGATATGCACAACTTAATTGGTGTATCGATTTCCTCAATCTATAAGCCAAAAATAAGATAAAAATGAAATTTTTTCGAAGAATCCTCATATAGTTTGAAGAATTTCAAGCATTTTCGCAAACAATTTTCAAAGCTAAACTGTTTCTAGGTGCCATTTGGCACAACACCATCTCAGGGAATTTCCATAATTTTTGATTAAGAGCATATCCAAAGCATTTCAATTTTCAATGGAAATCGTTACGACCGAACGAAAATGTTGTTTGAAAATAAATATAGGTTGAAGGCGTTGACAATAACATTCTTAATAAATTCCATTTGGAAGTTTTTCGCATTTTGTGGCTCAAAACAAAATATAGCGGAAAATAGATAAAGATATTATGACATTACTGACGACGCCAAGCCACAGGACATTTCATTACTATCATTTATTAAAACAGAAATCAGCAATTTAGATTTTTCTTCTGCTTTGTTTTTAGATAATATACATTCAAATTGAGAAGACAGCGCACACATTATGTTTTAATATGGTTTTGGAATAGGTGCCATGTCAAGATAATGAAATGAAATGAAACATTTCCCAAATTTTTTGACTGAAATTGAATTTTGTTTGGAATTTGTGTGCCATTAGCTGTTCAAACAAATATCGAAGCAAGGATTTCAAACAAACGGAAATGAATGAAGTTCGTGCTGCATGATTATTATTTTTTCCAATACAACACACTATTCGCCCGCACGCAGACAATCAAAAATCAACCTTCAATTGTTCTGGTTTCCACTAGTTCTTTTGACGAATTTTACTTTGTAGTATTGAAAAATGCGGCTTATCACAATTTTAAGCATTTCACCTTGTAAACTACTGACTGAGTGTTTCGTAAAAAGAAAACAGAATTGAATGTCATTGAACATTGAAACATTTTACGAAAACGCAACATTCGTTCGGTTAATCGATGAAACGATAAGCAACAAAAAACGAGCGAAAGAGGGAAAAAGGGGAAAAGTAGACGATACTTTGAAAATATAATTCAAAATAGCAGGGTTTCTAAATCGTACACATCCATACACTTTACCAAAGTGTACACATATTATGGTTTACACACGGTGTACACCAATCGTTTACCAATCCGTCATTGTATGTGTGACCACAACAGTAATCAAATGGAGGCACCAATACTAACATCTCGAAGCAAACTATCTGTGTGCCCGCCAAAAGTTAGCTGTCAATGCGGTGTACGATTGGTGTATACTATGTGTACACTTTTCGGCTAAATTTACATGTAAACCTAGCAACTCTGCAAAATAGTCTACCACACCCAATGGTGCTTTTTGTGGAAAATCTTTAGCTAACAGTTCATAAGCATTATCCAACGCAAATAGAGCGAATAGAAAACCTGTTGGGGCTGGTCGATAGCATTATTTCAAACTGGAATGGAATCGAATGTATGTTTAAATCAACTTCCAGCATAATTTCACGTTTACTTTTATTTTTATTTTCATTTTCTTTTTTAGTCGCATAAGTTATTCGCATTATTGCGTCATTTATTCCCTGCTATATAGTGTGTATGTGTGTGTGTGTGTGTATTGTAGTATAAATCAAGAATGGATTCGGTCGTACCGAATTCACTGATATGCACCAGAGGTCGTACCAGGCTTTGGTTGTATCCAATTCAAATGGAATTTTAGAATCGATCTATAATTTTCTTTTTGCGTGGAACATACATATAGATCCAAAGTATCAACCCGATTCGACTACTAAAAGTTGGCCAAAAACCAATTCAAAGTAGGAACGAAACAAATCGTTTTGATTATAATTTTTCTTTCATTTGCGTAGGCACAAGGCACTTATTCCATTTCCATTCAAAAACATTGGAATGTGACGATTGCGTTACAAAGAGCCCATTAATGTCATCTGTTCATACACTTACACAAATATTTAGCATAAAAGCTCAATTGAAATGTAATAAACATTTTGGCTTCTTCGAGTCTAGTTTGCGAAATTAGATGGGTTTTGGCAAAGATTCAAAAAACTTGTTTGAATAGATAATCATCAATATGGTTTATTTAACCTCAGCCTTGAATGAGAGAATTAACTGATATATTCAATCGATTCAATTCAGAATTTTAAGACTGTGTACATACGATCATCATGGGACTCACACTGTCTCACATGCACTACGAAACTATGAAACTCAATCAAAAACACTTTTTCAAACCAAATAAAAATATTGGTCGTTTTTTGCAATTGTTGGCACATTCTCATTTTCATTTTCATTTTGTTCATTTAATTGAGCACAAGCCGATCGAGTTGAAACATCTAAATGATGACTAAAGCAAAATCGTCCATTCCCAAACAAGAAAACATGAAACTGCTGTTGGATGTAGCTAAAATAACGATCTGAATAATTAAGCACTCAAATGAATAATCAATAGCAATTGAAATCAGGGAAGATGGATGATCGCTGTTGTTGGTGTTTCAATATTCTTCACACAAAAAACATTCTTTTTTTTCAATCATTCCAATATCGGTTAATAGTCATACTGGTGTACACAATGAACACGGTTAAATTCATGAATTTCTTAAATAAATAATGTTTTTGTATTTTGAATTGTTTCGTGATCAATAACAAACAAGCACTCTTGTTCGGTCAATTTATAACCGAGTTTATGGCCCCGATCGGAATGGAATGGCTGGCAATTGTAGATAACAACTGAGCTTGTTCTCATTCTATGCTCCAAACTTCTATTCGATTAAATAATGAAAGAGAAAATTGTTCATATAAATATAAATATAAAATCTCTCACATCAAAAGCCTTCTAATGAGCCGAAAAATGGCTTAGAAGATAGAAAAATGGCTTAGAAGATAGAAAAATGGCTTAAAAGACATTATGAACAAAACATTTCATTGGACATAATAAATGTTTATTGTTTATAGATTCAAAATAATGAGTTTGAATTCGAAAATGATTCGTACACAAGAACCGCCCAACAAATATCGGGTTTTCTTTAACGAAACTGATAGAGAGAGAAAGAAATGTTCCATGAAATATGCCATAAATGCTCCGAGCTCTTTCGTACGCAACAATTTTGTTCAGAGTCAATTGAATCAAAGTATATTTGAATTCATATCGATAATAATAACAATAATGATAATTTATAATGAATTCGGTTCAGTAGAAAAACGGTGAAACCGTGTTGCTTAAATTTAATGGATTAAAATCACATACACGTAATCAATAAACAGAAAATTGCACAAATGTTTAAACACTCCTCAATGTTTTTACATTATGAAATTCGCCAATTGAAAATCAGCGCATGTTGAATTTAATTTTGAAATAAAATGGAACACAACAAAATTTGATTTCAATATTCAATACAGTCCATTAAACATGTTATATGGAATTCAATGGAGACAGTCAAAAAATACCGAATGTCTCCAGTCTTCATTCACATTTAAAGGATACGCTAACGATGTGTACTACAATTTTTATTCAAAACAATGGACGTTCAACAATCGAGAAAAAAAAAATTCGTTTTCATTCGAATCGAGTTCGAGCAAATGGATGGATTATAATATATTTGGAAAACAATTCAATGGTTTCAATGATATGCAATCGAATTAAAAGGATTTCAAAATGGTAAAAATAAAAACAATTCACAATCCATTGGATAAGCGAACGGCTATTATGAATAATGAAGAAGATTGAAGAAAAAAAATTGGATTTGTGTCAAGATCTTTGCTTGCGGCTAAAATCCAGTTCATTCTCCCTTCATTATCATTCATATTATTTTGCAAAACATCCAGAATTTTCCCATTTCGATGATTTAATTCACAGTTTTGATTATATTATTATTATTTTTTACGCCAAACGATTTCATTTGTCGATGTTGCGACGAATCATTGTTCGTCGATTTTATTTTGATGTGGGTTATCGTTTTTTCTCTATTTTTCTCTCTCCGATATCTGCACATTCGTATTTTTTTTTTCGAACCATTTTTTCAATAAATTACACCAATAAATTCCCAATCTGAACATATCCATTTTAGGGTTTCACTGTACAATCATCACTCTTTTGTGCAATTTTTTTCCCATATTTGTTTGACATTCCGAACTCGCACTACTAACATTGAACAAATGAGTTTTTAATATTCAAATCGATTTCACAACAGGAAACATTACTGTGTATAACATATGATGGGCTATTATATCCAATAACGAAATCATTTTTACATTTATCACAGGATCAGATTCATACTCAATCGATCCAAAACGACTTTCCGTTTGCGAAATACGAAAAGCGAGGAGAAAAATCCACATTGATTTTTCGATTTTCAAACTCTGGCTGTCGAAGTATCCATTGAAGAGTGAAAACGTGAGTTACCCGTTCACGGCAACAACTTGCAAACTACTGCTGCTTAATGATGCCATCTATTTATACGTGAGCATATATAGATGTGGGTGCCTACCCGCGTATGTAGTACGAAATTCGAACTCGATTTCTCTGTTGTTTTTATTTTATTTCGCTCAATGGAAAATTTATGTATTTGTATGTCGAAACGGTCGAATATGAGATGGAGAAAATGATTTTCCACATTTCACCTGAAACATACGGATTCATATCTTCGCAACGTTGAAAATAATGAAAAGACCTAGGCCATTGAACATTATAAAGACGTATGTGAGCATTGAGTATCGAGCATTGTTACTAACAAAATATATAAACTTTGCCATTTTATCATAGTTTTTCACTTTAGGATGTTTTACTTTCAGTTCTTTTCCTGGCACGCGGTATGATTAACAGTTGATATATGAGTATAAGGTTTACAGTGTACGTACTGGTATTGGTGTTCGGTATTCACAATGTCATTAGTGTGAATGTATGTAGTTTGGTTTATGGTTTATGTTAAAGCTTTGCAGGTTATTACTGTTTGAGCTAAATAATGAATTGACATTTATCATTTGCATGCGGCAGAGTTGTTGATGCAAAAACACATCCGGAGCATTGCGAGATGTGAAGGGGTGTATGGATTTAGTATAAACATCAGGTGTTTGAATTTTCAACAAACATTAGATATATTTGAGTTTTGTTTGTTCTTTTGACTGCCCGATTTTATGGCTCGCCTGCTGACTCCGAATCTAAATCAAAAGATTTATGGATATGTCTTTTCTTTTCTTTTCTTTTTTTTTTTTTGAGAAATCAACTCTTCGGTGGAAAGAGGGAAAGTGAACATTTATATGTTTCGTGTGATTCGTAGCTTCAATTCAAATGAACTTCCAATCTAACAGGTGAATGTCGCGTGCCAAACCAAAAACACATTCATGTAGATGTATTTGTTTTTGTTATACAGAAATAAATAGTTATTCGATTCAGACATTCGCTCCATCCTCAAATTGAAAGCTCGATTTTTCCTACGAACAGAAGATGGCGCAATTCGGTCGAATAACACCGAAAACTTTTTATTTGATGAAATAAAATTTTGTTCAATGCATTAAATGCAACCAACGGAGACAAACTCTACTTTGGATATGTACAAAAATTGAAAATGATAATTTTATGGACATTTTCACCATTGATAATATGAATACAATTCAATAACTATTATGCTATAGATTTTAGCTAATTAAGCAGTTTCACGGTGATGAATGTGAAAATGCGTCAAAAATAACATTGTTTTCATTTTTTTTATTATTATTTATTATTCCCTAGGCTCATATACTGAACTGTTATCTATTATAGATGCTCGAAAATGAAACATTCTGAAGGCTTAAATACCAGCAACATTAACAGCAAATTGTGCTGTGGTAATTTGGTTTCGACGTTCGACGAAAAATGATTGCATGGAATCGAATTCAATTAATTCAGTAAAAATAATAAGCGTATCATGAGAACTCTGCCATTATTATTGTTCAAACAATTTGAACAGTTTTTGATGTATGCACGATAAACGATAAGTGATAAGTATACATTTTGAGGATTCGCTTGATTAATGTTGCTTTTCAGTAAAATATTTAAGCGCAATTCATTTTCGTTTCGATCTTTTTATGGTTGAATTCAATTATATTGTTTGGCATCATCCGATGAAAGTGGTAGTAACAACAAGCATCCAACAAGGATCCAACACCAACACAATGTGTTCTAAAAGGATTTCATTTATATTTCAATTCTTTTCACTGAAAACATTTCTCATTTTTTTCATCCAATACAATAGTAATACTCGTTGCTCGGCCACATTGATTAAAAAATGATATAAAGAAAATTAAAACAAATGTTCATTATTCAAGAATCAAATACATGGATAGTACAACATTTGGTATACCACACCATCGACCAACGACCATCAAATTGAAAATGTTTAGGGTTTGAGCACTTGTTGAACTGAAATTTAATTGTTTGAAATTCAATTGTTGGATTTTTATTCAACGGACTTTTTATTGAATATGAATGGTGAATGCTGAAATATCTAAAATTGGAATTTTCATTCCAGTTTTCTAGCTATACGAACGAAACCGATTCGAAAGAACGGAAACTGTGATGGATGCTTTGGAAAAAAGGGAGTTGTGAAATGGGGAGAAACGGATGCGAACTTGTAATGGGGATATAGATATAGGATATAAAAGGTATACGAAATAAAATGAAATTTAATTATAATTTTGGGTTTTGAATTTCGCCTAAATTATGCACATCCACTTCAAAATATTAAGTTCCAATGAATGATTTTATTATGGTTTTGCGTGCATGTTCATGTGTAATCAGGAAGTTTCATTATTTTGAAACGGACATGACATGCTTTGAGCGTTTGTAGAGACTCTATTAAAAGCCTGTCTTGGAAATGCCAATCAATTTGATTCGTTCATTCCAAAGCATTCATATGATCAATTCATTTCAAATATGCTGCATTTTAAATGATGATGGGGCGGGTGCGGTTGCGAGTGCGGGTGCAAGGGCAGATTCATTTCAAATTGGTTAACTAAAGAAAATTTCATCAGAAAACGAAACAATGTTCCCATTGTTTTGTTCATAATAATCCTATTTGAAACGGTGGAACTGCCATAATAAATCATTCGCATTGTTTTTATGTTTGGCTTATTTCACGAGTCCTTGTTATGTGTGCAAATAATGCTTTAAAATGGAAGCTTAAATAGTATAATATATGATTGCCATGTCATGTAGAAATTTACGCAATTGTTTTGTTTACAGTTTGCTGCATTTACCGTATTAAAAATTCAGTGGTGTAAGCGCTTTATACGAATGCATCCATCAAAGGATTTTAAATGCGTTTCTGAATTTTCTCACCAATTGACAAACTCCTTTACGTGTTCAATTTTCAATGCTCAACATTTTCATTCAGCATTCAACGTTCAATATACTCAATGGCTGTTATTGTACAATTCACACCATAATTTGATGTCGAGCAATGCTGACTGAATGAGTAATAAGCATATGTGTTCATACAATTCCAAAACGTGTCGTGAATTATTTCATTTGAAGAAACTGCACCATTCGTGTATTTTAAATTTAAACTTTTCCTTTGCCGTTTGCATTTGCCATTTGCCATTTGCATTTGCTTTTCAATGTCATACACAATTTTTCCATAAACCACTCTGCCGTTTATTGCAACGAATATCATGTTAAACTTCACTTTTAAATTATTGTAATTTCTTTGAACTTTCTTCTTTGTGTTCTTTTGTATTTTTATGAAATAAAAATTGTGTTGCGAATCGTGAACTACTTTTGAGTACCTTCTGTTCAAATTAAAAGTTATTTCATGCTGACTGCTCACAACTGACTGCATTCAATATTTCAACAGCCACTAACTAATGGGCGAATGTATACCATGCATCAATAATAATAATAATCAATGAAACGTTGGAATCCAATCTTTATTCAGTTTTTTGGTTGGTGGGTATTGTCTCGAATGACCAACATAAAGCACTTCAAAAAATTCATTCAATTGAAACAAAAAGAAAAAAAATGAAATGAAAGAATGAGATGAGAAAATTGAATTTATGAATTGGTTAACCAATGAAGTCATGCAAAAAAAAAAGTTTGGAATTACACTCGTTTTCCATTTCTGTGAAGCAATGCTGAACAAAATAATTTCCAGTATTTAGTAAAACGATTTGAATTAAACGACAGCCGCTGTCACTTTTAATTCAATTTAAATTGAGTCAGTCGTGTTCTGTACAGTTTTGTGCTATGAGCTTCGAGCAATTCAAAACATCCATTACTCTGCTTAGCTTAAAAAACTGAAAACATTTAAACTATAAATTGCGATGATACGTTCAATGTGCAAATGTGCATATATGTGTAATGTGTATGTTAGTTATGTTTGATTTTTATGCTTACCTCTTTTTCAATCCTTTTGCTTTCACTAGAAACCAACATTTAAATTAATGTTTATCGCATAGAACAAAATCCGTTCCTTTTTCTCTCGTCGTTCGCACCGGCTTTAAATGTTCCACCACCCAAATGAATGTAATATATTTATTTTTTTTATTTTTCTTCTCTAACCCACAATTGCACTGTGGTTCAGATTTATATTATGAGCACGATTACAGTCAGCTGCCTCTTTTTTCGTTCATCAAAGAGATATACTACAAGTTCAAGCAAAAGGTTGACAGTATTTTATTTTTTGTTAAAAAGTTTTTAAATTGCAATTTAAATTTGGAGAATGAAGATTTTCAGTTTTTTTTTCTTATTAATTTTTTTTTTTAATTTTTTTACTGTCAAAACATTGAAAGCGAAAAAAGGGAAGTGAAAATTGAAAATGATTAACGCTTAACACTACAAATCATTTATGGCATAGTTTAGTATTTCATATAGCCAGCTTTTTACTTTTATCACTTCATGAACAGTCGAGGAAAGAATGTAATAGTGTTCAGTTTGTCTCATCATTGCAATGGGTGAACTACCAAATCATTAGATCGCAAAAAACTTTCATCGCTTCGGGATTAGTATCTGTTTTCAAATTTTATTTTGATAGACGTGCAGTGCCTTTTCACCATCATATCCATTAGCTTGATCGCCGATTAACGTATGTTCATTTGCTCAACTATTCGTTCCGATTTTCAAAGTGGCGCAAATATAACGGTCAAAATTTATGATTCGTTTCAATTTCATCTGCAGGAGAAAATGAGAGAGAAAAATAATATAAAACTTTATCGAAATGGAAGCGACATGCACTTTTAATATTGAAATTTTTAGTCTTTTCTATTAACGAGTATCGTCGAATGGCTTTTACATTTTGAATGCTCAATGTCCATAGTACTAAGTATTCAGTATTCAGCAATCATATCGAATGGTTTTTATTACGTCAATTCAATGAAAATTGAAAATTTCATAGTTCTTTGTCTGAATCAGTTTTTGAATTACAAACCGAAGCCCAAAACCAAATATAGATTCATATTGATTTGCATCGAAATAGAAAATTCTTCTTTCATTCATGCTTCATTTAGGACTATGAACTATGAATATGTAATTTTAGTGCAGATATCCTTTTCTTCTGTTTCTCTTTTCTATTTGTTCGTTTTCTTTTGATCTGGCTTCCGAATTTTACTTTAATTGATTTATGGATTTGCGGCAAATGAATCATCATATACATATTCATTGCGGTGGTGGGAGCGAGCAGGTTTTAGCAGCAAGTTTAGCAAGCAGCAAACAAATTTTTCTTAGCATAAGCAAGCACGTCTTCTGACCTGCTTCTCTGCTTGCTTGCTGCGTACACCTGCTATTTTTTTTTCTTCATTTTTCCTGATCCAGGAAATGGGAATTTTACTACAATTTCTTAATCAAGAGTCATAATAATCAATCATTTACTCAAACAAATTGGAAAAAATTTTGAATGATGTTTATAAGAGCTTCTATGATGAGATTTACTTCGTTTGCGTAAATATTCCCTAGAAAACGGAATTTATTTTTCTCAAACACAATTGAATATAATGTGTCGTCAATATATATATGTTATTATATATATATATATATATATATATATATATATATATATATATATATA
>GL501451.1:831225-853189 GCA_000149185.1 Mayetiola destructor
TATATATATATTATTATATATATATATATATATATATATATATATATATATATATATAATATATATATATATATTTATGAGAGTGCTATCCGGCTGATTTTGATGTTTTTTCCCCCCTCGAAATACCTTTAATCTGCTGAGTTCATCAATAGAATGCTGACTTAATGGTAAATCAATCTCATGAGTGACAACACTTTTGTGCTGCAAACCAAAAACACATCATCCACGCGAATACTTTTCCTTATTTAATGCATTCATAAATGAGACAACAACACTTACATCGGCACAAAATTTTTAACGGGCCAGTCACTGTTTCATGTGATTAAATAAATCACACCAATGAATCAAATCTTAAATCCCGAAAGACTTTTTCGTTTCACTTTTCAGCTTAGCGTCGTGGCTCATCAATTTCCTTTCATTGAATGTCACGGATGGTGTGTATGTACGTGTATTTCTTTTGATTTTGTTTCTTTCGGTCTCTTGGTTTATTTGTAGGAAGAGCGAAGATAATGTTTTTTTCCATGCAATCAAACTGGGATTCCACTGAAAGTGATATTCATTTTGGGTTCATAAGCCATAAGCCACTAGTCCAATCAGGTTTATATGTATGCACACCAATCAGAAGAAGTAGAAAAAATGTTACTTGAGCATTGAGCACACGAGAGCACTGGATACATTTCAATCAAATCAAATTAAGATTTCTATTCTTTTCCTCTCTCCTTATCGTTTCCACATTTCACCGATTTGTATCTATCTGTGTATCAAATATGATGAAAAAACCACTTTTCCCAATTTTCTTGTTTTCGTTTATTTCTCTTTGACTGTTTTAATCGTCATTCACTTGCTTGTTTTTAATTTGCGTAGCACTTTTTTTTCGGTCGAAACTGATAAGGTGAGAATGGAAATGGTGAACGGGGAAAAAGATTTTCATCAAATATCAAATAATCAATTTTTACACACGCCCTCACTTCGTTTTGAATAGCGTTCGTATCATAAAAGTGGCCACTGATTAAAACATACTAAAATTGGAAACATTGACACTCAGTTCAAGCACACAGTTAGAATATGTGTGAAGAATTGCGAGACGAAATGAAAAAAAGAACCGTACAGCTTGGGTGAGTTCCATACCGAATTGAATGGAAAGAAAATATATAATTGTTCAATGTTCAGATTAGCTTCGAAACGGAGAACAGAATGACTGAGTCTACAAACATACCATCGGTATGTAGGTGAATGTCGTGAAGGCGCGCGCGAGGGTGTTTTTGAATAGTAACAAAATGAAACGGAGAATATTCACACTCACACATATAATATACAGTGTACAGAGGCAAAATATTTGATGGAAAAACCTAAAAAGAATTTCGCACACTCAAAAGCTTTTCGCCAACACACGCTCAATGCACAATGCTCAATTATACATACGGTTTTGGCTGTTTGGTGGTGGAGTACGTTTTACCATTCATTTGTAGTGGATTCTTGTTCGAATGATTCGTTTACAACTTATGCGGGAGTGAGAGGTAGTGAGAGAGGGAAAGAGAGATAGAAATTTCACAATAGACGAATTATGGATGGAAATACAATGTGCATATTTGACGTTGTGTGGGTGGCTTTTGAGCATGTGTACCAAAAGTGAAATGAAATTTATTCGCCAATTGACCGAAATAATCGAGTTCTTTCTCACTCATCAAAAAAAATAATCCATTTTTCATCGAATAAATCGACTTCATATCTGTGGATGACAATGAATTTTCGATAAATTAAAAAATATCAACTGAAACATCGCATATGAATCAAAAAAAAAAAAAAAAAAAGGTTCACAATTCCAAAATGAACGTAGAAGAATCGAATGGATTTTATGTAATATTCTTAGTTAGTCATTGTCTTTTATTTAGTGCAGAATGTAAATTATAATCGAAAGAAAAAAATTGAAAAATAAAAGAGACGAACAACCATTTGTCTGTTCGTTATTTCTCCCGTCAATATTTATGAGTGGATTTCAATTTGAAAATTGTATTTGATGCGCGAATATTCTGCGCTGAAATGGTCATATTGAGATACTTGCCGATAGCATAAAATATACATTTCACTTTTTGAGGTTCGGATTGTGTTTGTATAGTCAAAGCTTCCAAAGCGAAATATGAATATACAGAAATACCATATGCTTCGAATGGAAGTAAGTTCACTTAGTTTGTGGTTCTAAACAATGTAATGGAAACAGAATCCGAAAGCCCTTTTTTGGATCCAAGAATGCTTTTGTCCCTTTTTGGATGCCCTGCCCTAGAGTATGAAGTCAATAGAATTCACATTGTGCTGCTTAAACAGAATGTTATGAGATGAGAGCGTTACATCTTTCTCCATTTTTTCCATCTGTTGTCTGGTTGTCTCTTTTCAAACAAAATATGATGAGTTCTTTGTTTTCATCGCTGATTGTTATTTCGTAGTTCATAGCCGTACGTTGCACATGTTGTGGTTTTGTGTATGTGTGTAACGAAATCCTGTTCTTGCTCTTGCTTCATCGAAAAAAAAGGATTTGATGCTATTCAATGTTGTGGATGTTTTACGATATGGGCAGTGTGTTTGATGGAATTTATATCATTTTATGTGATAATAATTGGAATAATACATAATATAAATTTCCACCAGAAGAGCAAATATACCGTATTATCACTTATCGCTTGTTTGCATTTTCCATGCAGAAATGATTAGATTTGGTCGAGTGAAATAATCCAATGAATTATATGCTACACAGTGTCGAATATCATTCAATGCTTTTTATTCGTATTCGTAATAAACGAGAATTTAATTCCATTTAAAAATAAAGAAAAATCAAAATGTTCAAGTCTCTTTTTATGTTCGCTTATCGTCTAAAGAATATGAATGAAATATGACAAGTGTCGTGATTGCATGTCTTAGGTGAGGGCTTGATTTTGTTTTTTCATCCAAATGTTAATGTTCTTCCTTGGTCACAACAGCAGCGATAGTGTGTTATTGTGGTTTATCGACATTCCTTTACAATTGATTATTTTTCATTTTCTTCCTAATCCAGAATGCTACGTTTTCGCCTTGTTTCCACAATGTCTTCATTCAATTCACGAAATGTTGTTTTTCGACGTTCTTTGATGTCGTCTTCAAAAACTGAGTACTCGGCAATTCCATCACGAATTATTGCTGTATCATCTGCTGCTAAGCTATCAAATACATCAATTTTCTTCATTAAATGCTCAGCTTGATTCGATTTTTTTATTTGATTTTGCTTTCTTTCGTTAATTGAACGTTTTTCAAATATTCTACTTCTTGAGCGTAACTTTTCTGGCCGAGCAGTTATCATTTCGTCTGATTCATCAGTTGGTGGTTTTCTTGTTTTATTTGAATAAACTCCATGTAAATATGTTAAGCCCACCATAATCGTATCTCCTGCTAATTTAATCGGACTACCTGCAAGTTGATGTTCTTTATAGGAGTTTTCACCAACGAAGACAGTGCTGCTTTTTTTCCAAATGAAAATGAGAAAAAGATGATAATAAATTATGCATTAGAGCTATTCAATTGACCACTGAATATTATTGATTAACTATTAATAAATGACGTGCGTACTCACTCTTTTTGACCAGTAGTTTGTGGTAATCCATAGATGGGTTCAATATTGATTGATAGCCATATTGTTGCTAATGCAATTGATACGATGAACATATTTGCTTTCTTAATTAGTTTTATATATCACCGGAATGAGGCAACGGGAATAATTGTCAAACATCAAATGCGTGATAATAATGAAATATTGTCACTTTTATAGCACACAGGTGAAACATCGTTTTATCCATGCACATTTTATCTCTTCGTTAGATTAGGCCAAATTGGACGTGATCAATGTTGATTTATGCCAATCTTGATTTGAACGTGATTGCATCGGTCATTTTGGCGCAATTAGCAAATAAATGAACCATTAAATTACCCATGAACACATTGTTTGATAAATAAAAGTAATAAATAATAAACATCTTATGGTTCCAACATCTGTGAACCCACACATAGTTCCATAGTTTATTTATCAAAAAAATGCATACAATGTTTTATTTTTGCACGTTCAACTGAAATTATTTGCTAAGTCAGCAGTCAGCACAATAAGGAGAAATATCGTTATAATTAATCGGTTGCACCAGGTGCAAGTACAATCCAAATGCCTTATGCTACTATTTCGTATAACATATAATCCAAAAAATATTATTGTTTTTGTTCTCAATTGGAAATATTAAACTTAAAACAAAGGCAAAACAAACTCATAGCTTAACTCATATGGTTTCATGTTTGACACGAAAAACTACCGATCGTGCGAGTTCAATTTAGAAATGTACTCATTCCATTGTTTTACTCTCGAAGAATTGTATATCCGTTAAAACATCTTCATCATCATTATGGAACATAGCGTATCGATATTCAACGATAGACTCTCGATTCAACACCACAGTTTCCGGTAAATAGTCACAAGCTGTGTCAATATTTGGGCCATTGTCTGCACTAGCTCTTTTATTTATTCTGTGACCGTATTCCTTCGAAGCAGCAAATCCGATGACCTCACTGTCTCCAGCATTGTCAGACATCTTTCCGAAAATAGTTCCATCTGGTGTTTGCATTGGATTCGGCGTTGTCCTCGGTTTTCTGGATGAAATTATATCGCTTAAATTCGGCCTGCGAAAAGAATAACAATACGGAATTATGAAATTCGAGAACTTTAAATTAAATATAACGTTCAATTTACTTGTGCGGTTTTCCATCGGTTAAAATAAGCAACACCAAATGAAAAACAAACACAGTTTTCAACATGTTTTGAAAGGAATTCAAGTTAATCATTTTCAGACGAACTTTACACACCGGCGGGTGTATTGATACTTGAAATGACTTAGACGGAGCAAATCATATTTATAGCGAAAACTAATCTTTTGATTAATGAATATGAACGATATGAACAGCATTAGAATAATAAATTAGAAATCGCTTATTTAGAAAATGATTTTCGAATTTATGGTTTCACTTCTTTTGCTGTATCAAAACCGTTGGAACATCACGAACTGGTGATAACGCTTGCGCTATTTTTCTTTCTTTCCAAGATTGATAAGTTTCCTTCGCTGTAAATTTGTTATTCGTGAAGGTTTTTTGTTATTCGATGAGTAATCATAGTTTGCCAATATCATTTTCATTGAATTGTATATTTCTTATCGATTCATTCACTAGCTGACATAACAAAAAAATTTGTTATCCAAAAAATTGTACGTCGCATGTTTGAATATGAAGTGTTTTAAATTCATCCATTTCGGAAAATATTCATTCATTGGAAATGAATGATTTCAAATTTGAAATTTCGGCAACCAAAATCATTATCGATAAAATTTTTCGTTTAGTTGTATCATTCACCGAATCGCGGCGGCACCTTTAAGCTGTCAATGTTTGACACATGCAACTATCCACTTGTTCGAGATACAAATAAACAACGCAAATGCAATATTGTCACTATCCGAATGGATTGAAGACAGTTCAGTTTCATTTGGGAAAATAGATAAAATCTATTTTCATTGAGAATTGAGAATCAGTGGAATTTCCAGAGCAAAAGAAAAATGAGCAGACCAAAATGTCAATATGGAAGAAAATGTTTTCGTCAAAATGCAAGTCATTTTGAGTTGTACACTCATGAACATCTTGACAAAATTATTAGCGAAACAACAGCAACAAACATTGATTACTACGAGCTTCCGGACGATTTATTATTGTGTAAGGAGATTATTTTAGAGCAAGTGCAAATCGTGAGAAATCTTGCAAACGGAACAAGCATTGAATCCAATAAGAATATAACGACATTGACACCGGATATTATAATTGATCGAAAGCCCAACATTCGGAATCTACAACAAAAGATTTCGGACTCAAATTTACCATCCTGTTCAACAGCAATCAAAAAAGAGCCCGTCTTCATTAAGCCAGAACCGGTATTTGTAAAGCCAGAGCCATTATTTCAAGAAGTGAATCAAACAAATGCCACTAATTTGGCACCGTCGAATGCGATTCGAACGTCCACATTTACAGATGTCGATGAAAAAATTAACCAATCAGCACCGTATAATTATTTTCTCACTGCCATAGAATCATCACCACAATCAAAACTAGAACCATTGACAATCACATTTCAAGAAATTTTCGATGAATCGCTTGGTGATTTGGAATGTTCTGTACAAATTAATTTTACTGTTGATCCTCAATGGCTTTTTGCGCAATACAATTCCGTTGGCCATTTGCATAAGCCATTATTAATTTTGTACGGTTCAAGTACATCGATCATAGATGGAAATTTGCTTGGCCTGCCACATGTTAAAAGCCATTTGATTCAAATGAAAAATGGATTTGGAACACATCATACAAAGATGATGCTACTTGGTTACAGAGATGGTTCAATGCGGGTTATTGTTTCCACAGCCAATTTGTATGCCGAAGATTGGACTAATCACGTACAAGGTAAAAAGAGAAGAAAATATGCTATGTGAAAGATGCATCTCCATGGAGTTATTCATTTTTGTTTTAGGTTTGTGGATAAGTGATAAATTGGAACCGCTATCAAATCTTATGGACTACGCAGATACAGATAGTGAAACAAAATTTCGAGCAGATTTGATGTCCTATTTGTATTCATATAAGATAGCAGACCTTCAGCAATGGATATCTCGCATTCGTGTTACGGATTTCTCATCGATAAATGTATTTTTAATTACGTCAGTTCCTGGCATGCATAATGGAACATCATTTGGACTTGCACGCGTTTCGTCGTTACTTAGCAAACATTCTGCTAAAATTGACCGGAGTTCACCTATCGTTGCACAATGCTCAACCATGGGAAATATGCAACATTGGCTGACACAAGACTTTATACGATGTTTTCGATGTCATTCAAGGATGACCGTTGAAGCCGATCCACAGCTTAATTTAATTTATCCAACATTTGAAAATGTTCTGAATAGCTACGAAGGCTTGATGGGGGCAGGGTGTTTACTGTATGGAAATGAATTGCATGAAAAACAACTTTGGCTTATGAACCATTTGTATCAATGGCGAGCTGACTGTCGGTTCAGAACAAAATCAATGCCACACATTAAAACATATTGCCGATGGATGGACAAAAAACTGTACTGGTTTTTGATTACATCAGCCAATTTATCGAAGTCAGCCTGGGGTTCATATGATCGGAAAAACAAGAAACAGTTAAAGCTGAACAACTACGAGGCCGGCATTCTGTTACTCCCGAAATTCGTTACGGAAACCGAATATTTCTCAATGGACGAAACAGATCGAACAACAACAGTTTTTCCATCACTTTATGATATTCCACTGACAAAATATCATGAATGCGATGTTCCATTTTTAAAAGAGTTTTTGCAGGGCATATAGTTTACCTCCTTGCGTCTTATTGAATTACATTACTGTATTGTATTGAATAGTTATTTAATTGATTTTTATACAAAAAAAAAGAAAGAGATTTATCAATATATTGGAGAATGCAATTGAGAAAACAAACAATATAAGCATTTTCCATTCATTCGAAATTATTGTAGATTCCTATCGGTAGATGGCATTTTCAGTTGCGACAGCTGACAGTTCGGTCGATACATTTGAAGCGGTAATAATTCTTATAAAATAAGTTTTGATGTGTTTGGTATTGTTGGATTGTTTCAGTTCCAAAAATGAATAATAATTCACCAGCAAAACGAAAACGACCGACGGCTCCATGTCAATATGGAAAAAACTGCTATCGAAAAAATCCACACCATTTTATGGAATACACTCATGACCATTTGGATAAGATAATGTGTCAAGCATTAACTGATAGCACGAATGACTACAAAGTTCCCAACAACTTGATTGCAAACAAAGACTTAATTCTAAATCAAATCAAAATAATAAATGATCTTTTTCCGAAAATGTCACCTCCACCGGATGCAAAACGCAGCAAAATGGACGAATATAATAGTAGTGCTGCGGCTGTAGTTCCGGAACAAGAACAAGAACCAGAAGAAAACATTGCAACATCAACGATAGAAAAGGCGAATGAAGAATCACATAAAACATTCAGTATGATATCCACGTCGGTCGATGGCTGCTCATCGTCTTGCGAGCGTCAACAAGGGCCTTCTCCCACTCGGGACTCAAATTCAAAAATAAATATCAGTGATTATAATCCAGTTGTGGCACCTAAAGGCAAAATGGCTGAGAAACTGAAAGCGGCTCATCCATACAACTATTTTCTTACCGTTATTCCATCTTCTCCAGCTACACATTTAGACCCACTTTCGATTACATTCCAAGAACTATTGGATCCTTCTTTAGGCGAATTAGAATCTTCCATTCAGATAAATTTCATGGTGGAGTTGGGCTGGCTATTGGCTCAATATCATTTCGCCGGTGAATTAAATAAACCATTGTTAATTCTTTACGGAAGCGAAACAGAAGAATTGCAGACAATTTCACAGAAAAAACCAAACATAAAAACACATTTTATCCGAATGGGTAATCCATTTGCGACACATCACACGAAAATGATGTTATTTGGATACAAGGACCAATCAATGCGGGTTGTTGTATCTACTGCTAATTTGTATGAAGCCGATTGGCACAATCGGACTCAAGGTAAATCCATTATAAATCATTTGAATTTCAAAATAAATAAATAATTAAAAGTATTTTCCAATTTTTTTTTTCAAAGGTCTGTGGATTAGTGATCGGTTACCGATGCTACCTGATGGGACCGATACAGGTTCTGGCGAAAGTACAACCGAATTCAGAAATGAGCTACTCAAATATCTAACATCATATAAGATAGCCGATCTTCAACCATGGCTGGTGCGAATCCGTAAAACTGATTTTTCATCGGTCAAAGTATTTTTGATAACATCAATTCCAGGAGCTTATCATGAAACAATGAATGGCTATCCGCATGGTCATGCAAGAGTTGCATGGCTATTGTCCAAATTTTCAGCTCCAATTGAAGATAATTCGCCAATAATAGCACAATCTTCGAGCATTGGAAGCTTTGGTCCAAATATATCCGGATGGCTTTCAACTGATTTTATAAATAGTTTTCGTCGTGATAATAGACCCGTTGGTTTACGGACTATTCCGAATTTTCGTTTAATTTATCCATCTTTCAATAATGTATCGAATTCTCACGACGGACTGATAGGTGGTGGTTGTCTTCCATATTCCGAAAGCACACATCATAAACAACAATGGCTTCAAGAGTATTTATATCAGTGGCGGTCCGATTGCCGTTCTAGATCTAAAGCCATGCCCCACATCAAAACTTATTGTCGATGGATGGACAAAAAGTTGTACTGGTTCATTTTAACTTCAGCAAATTTGTCGAGAGCAGCATGGGGATCGCTAAATAAAACGGCAAAAGTCAGCCCTCCAATTAGAATAAATAATTATGAGGCTGGTGTCATGTTTATTCCGAAGTTTATCACTAAAACAGACTATTTTTCAATGGATGAATCGGACAAAACAACTCCAATGTTTCCTCAACTTTATGATATCCCGCTGAAAAAGTACGCTATCGACGATACGCCATTTTTGAGCGACCTTTTAGCTGGCCTTTGAATATTTTCATTGTGTAACAGAATATATTGTATTTCTCTAACTAACATATAACATGACACAAAGTGAGCTCTCGATGATTTTCTAAAATAAATAAATTTTCTAGGCTTGGAAGGGCTGTTGTCTCCGCTTTCATTGTTTGTTGATTAAATGAAAAAAAGTTATATCCTTTATAAGTTTATGTTTTATTTATTTTCTAACACACAAGTAAAAAAAAATTGTCAAGCTAAATATTTAAAAATAAGGCACAAAAAGTCAAAAAACTGGAGAGAAGTCTAATAGAAAATCCTCTTCCAAATGTTCTCTGTTCTCTGAGCTGTGCCAAATTTATTTGCAGAAAAAACACCGTATATTATTTGATAGCAGTTGATCGGCTTGAAAGCTTTAAGCCGTTCAACTGAATCGATTATTATATTACAAATCCACTTCAAATTCTTCGAAAGTCTCTTCGGTTTGCGCCGCTGTACGTGAACGGGTGACATTTTTTATGGTTGTTCGTGTTTGTGTACGAACGCGTCCTCCATCATTTATATGGACTTTTTCTGTCATTGTTGTGACCGTTGTTTTGGAATTGGAACCTCCTGATTCGGAGCTTCCGCCTATATTGAAATAAAATGAAAATATAAATTTGTATGTTTTGCATTTGGAGGAAGTAAATATCCATTCAAGAAGAAAGAATATTCAACCTTTCTGTTCAAATTCGTATGAATCAACAGCTATCTCAGAGCTTCCCTTGGCTCCTGTCTTAATTGGCATATCAGTGACCAGGGATTGGGATGTTCCTTCATCATTGACAGCCGTTACGCGGAATTTGTATTCAGAACCTGAATTTAATCCGGTGACGTCAAACTCTAAAGTATCTTTTGTTTTTTCACTGACAGAAACTTTGCCAACAGACACCCATTTGTCGGAGCATTTAGTATCCAATTTTTCGATGTTATAATGCCTAATTGGAACACCACCGTCGTCGTCTGGTTTCTTCCATTTGAGTTTACATCCTTTATCATGAATATTGGATGCTTCTAATGGTCCATTTGGAGCAGTCGGCGGTGCCAACACAATTAAATTAACAGTTTCTTCATCGCTTCCAACGCAATTGGTAGCTTTAAGCGTATATTTGCCCATATCGCTACGTTGAACGTTGGTAATCGTGAAATCGGTGTGGTTATCCCTATCTTCGATGACATATTCTGTATCATCGTCTGGATCATTATCTACCCAACTCCAAGACATTTCTGGTACAGGTACACCAGCAACGTCAACAGACCATTTGTGTGTACGACCAGCTTTAATTGTAACTGTCTTGAATGTTTTTCGATCGATGCATGGTTTCACTGTACAAATTATTCGAAATGGGATACAAAGAGTTAATTGTCATCAAATTGTTACAGTGATGATGATTAAATCATTCTACTCACGATTTTTGTGCTTGCAAACGATGCATTTGGTCGTTTCCAATGGTGCAGATTCTCCTTCATCGTTGATAGCCGTTACTCGGAATTTCCATTCAGAGTTTGGTGTTAGACCAGTAACGACAAATTCCAAATCATCTTTTGCTTGATCTTCAACAGAAATTGGTAATGTGCCAACAGCTAACCATTTACCTGGTATCGGGGATTTAGGATCTCTTTTTTCAATTTTGTATTTTCTAAGCGGAACACCACCATGATCGTCTGGTTTCTTCCACTTGAGCTTACAACCCTTATCATTGATATCGGTTACTTCTAATGGACCTTTTGGTGCGCTGGGCGGTCCTAACACAATTAATTCAACGGTTTCTTCATCGCTTCCGCTACGATTGGTAGCTTTAAGCTTATATTTGCCAGAATCTTTACGATGAGCGTTATTAATCGTGAAATTGGTGTGATATTCCTTATTTTCAATGATGATATACTCGGATGAAGCTAGAGGTTTACCATCACCCAAACTCCAAATCATCTCTGGTGCTGGTTCACCGGTAACATCCACGGACCACATGTGATTGCGGCCAGCCTTTAATATCATTGATTTGAAGGTATTTCGATCGATGTGTGGTTTCACTATATGAGAATGTTTCGAGAGAAAAAATAAAAGAAATTTAGAATCAGTTACAAAAACGAATAGCAAACATTACATTTTCCAAAAAAAAAAAGTATGAAATATCAAAATAATGCAGGGCTAATCAAAATATTTGTATATGTGTGATATAAAGTAGAATTTTTTCGACAAAGGAACATTCTGATTTTCTAGCAGTGAAATAAGTTCAATTCAATTTTTATTCAATGTAAAAATGTTCTGTTTTATTTATTTCTCACTTCATGATGTATTTATATGAGCAATAACAATAAAAATTTGGGTTAGCCACAAACTCAATACTAATAAAAACCAAACAAAGTTGGATTTTGTCTCGAATGAGTCATAATCATTCGAAAGTCCAAGCAAAAAAGAAATTTAAAAATTTAAATAAAATAAAAAACTGATTGTGAATCGTGTCAAATGAACGAGTTTCTTCCTATTCAAAAAGCGCATTTCAAAAACCAACACCTAGGTCTTTGCCCTTAACTTTCTTTGGTTTAGCATAGCCCAATTTAAGATGTTCGTATTGAGACTTAAAGTTGGGAATAATATCTCTCAACGATTTTGTGTTCAAAGTGTACGGTTTTCCCATGAAAGATTTCCGATCCGTATGATCAATTAGTTCTTGCTTTGTCAATGGATGAATGAAAATTGTTAGCCGGCTACGTTTCAATAAAAACCATCCATACAATTTAGCAAAATATTCCACAGGTACCCAAGTTTCGAATGAACCGACAGGATGAGGTCCAGTTGGCTGCATATTTAAACCGGTTGTGTCATTATTATCTAATTATTTCATGAAATAAACAAAAAGGAACGGGGGGGAGTGGGAAAGATATTGAAAATTGAAAATTGAATAAAACATTTTCATTTACACATACGTTCCAATACTGGATTATCTGGATCGTAATGATAGTGTAGTGGAATGGCAATTATTTTCTTTCTCACACAATTTTCTATTATTTCATTTCGTAGTTCGATTGCATGAGCAACTTGCACCGGATCATTTACATCGAAATATGTGTGAAAATGATACTCCAAAATCGCCTCGGTATCTATGGAATTTAAACACATGTATTATGTCATTACCGAAGCATTTACATTTGTTGAGCTGCAGCCAAGGATATATCGACATATATCTATGCAGTTAATATCGCATATATATCATACGGCTTAAGTCACACAAATGTGAATTTTTGGTCATTACATCGCGCACCAATAAATGTTTACAAATGGTATTACAACAGCTAAAAATGGTAACGCGAGTTCAAAATTTAAAGTTTAAAGTCTATTTATTACTTACAATTTTCGTTTATTGCATTTGATTTTAAATCACACTGTATTGATGATTATTATTATTTGTTTATTTGTTTTGATTGTGAGCACGAATCACAAGAAAGTTAAGCGAACGTAATGAGTTATGTAGTTACCTTCGCCATTTTTCATTGTTTCGAAAATATTAATAATTTATGAATGAAATGTGTAAAAGCAGAAAGATAAATTGATTTAGAAACACATTGACACACCGGAATAGAAATTATAAGTATTAAATTTAACAATAAAAGGATAAAGTCGAAGGGGTGGAGATCATAAATAAGACAAAGGGAATCAAACAATTTTTGCTCGTAATGACGGCAGTGAAGCCGAAAAATTTACATGCGATTCTTCTAATAACAACAAAGATTACAATAAACTTACATACAGTATGCTTTGTTGTAGATTCACAAAACAAAAAGCAAAAAATATGAGATTTGAGCGAAAAACGGCGAGGGTACGTAAATCTCAGGCACACCAAATGGTGTATCATCCTTGAAGGAACCATTCAACATTTTCAAAATGCCTTAACTTTTCACTAGACTATTATCACAGTTTGGTATTTGAGATTCTAATAAAAATCTATCGATCTCCAAAATCCAACAATAAAATATAGGATCGAGAAAAAAAATTGAAAGATGCTTTTAGACGGTTTGACTTGAAATTTTGAAATGTAAAAGAAATTGCCTTAGAAGGCCCTATTAATAAAAAGTTTGATTAGCCTTGATTATTGCAATCAGTTTTGGACTCAATTTTAAATAAATATAATCATTGTACTCACAGTCCTTATATTTGCAGGTGTGGCTTTTGGTTGATTCAGATGGTTCGGATGCACCACCTTTATTGTGGGCTCTCACACGGAATTGATATGACATACCTTCCGTAAGACCATCAACAATAGCTTTGCATTTATCATCTGATGTTTTAAGAACTTCCTTCCATTCTTTGGATTTGTTACTCTTGATTTCAACAGTGTAATGAGTAATTGGTCGACCACCATCTTTTTCTGGTTTTCCCCAATTTAATGTTGCACTTACATTGTCATAATCAACAATGTCTGGTTCACCAGGTTTACTTGGCGCATCATATGGATTTTTGGCTAGGATGGCGTTAGTTGTTTCCAATGGTTCTGATACGCCTTCCTTATTCTTGGCACGAACACGGAATTTATATTTTTTGTTTGGTGTAAGTCCGTTGAATGTGAATGTAAGGTCATTCGGACCGCACTCACCAGCCGGAACCCATTTTCCACCATCGGCATCCATTTTCTCTAAAACATATCCAGTAAGTTCACAACCACCGGTATCTTCGGGTTTTTGCCATTTTACTTTAACATGATCGGCACGAACCTCTTCTGCTACGAGTGGTCCCTTCGGTGGAGATGGCTTGTCAAGTACAATAACCTCACCAACCGATTCGATTTTTCCACTGCTGTTTGTCAAAATAAGTTTGTACTTACCAGAATCACTGCGAACACCATTGCGAACAGTTAAAATGGTGTTGCGTTCTGGTTTTTCGCATGTAATACGTTTACCATCTACTTTAAGTTCTTTACCATCCTTTTCCCATTTGACTTCTGGTTCGGGCTCACCACCGAAGCGAACATCATATTTGAATTCTTGACCCTTCTTGATAATGATGGTTTTTAATTGATCACCAGTGATGAATGGCTTAACGAATCGGCATTTAGCAACGATTGGCTTGGTTGCATCACTAGCCTCACCTGGGCCAGCTTTGTTTACAGCTCGAACACGGAACTCATATGTTTGACCTTCTTTGAGATCGTTAACAGTTGTTGATGTTTGAGAAGCTGGTACTCGCTTCTTCTTGACCCAATCCTTGCTGAATTTATCCTTCACTTCGATTTCGTATTCAGTAATTGGTGCGCCACCATCGGTATCTGGTTTAGTCCATTTGAGATCAGCATGATCTTTATCCCAATCAGTAACCTCGACATTCTTCGGTTTACTTGGCTCATCCCATGGATCTTTAGCCAGTACATCTTTTTTAAATTCGGCCGGTTCACTTGAACCGATTTTATTAACAGCCCGTATACGAAGCCTGTATGTTTTCTTTGGTGTAAGACCTTCTACTTTATATGTGGTTGGTTTATCAGCTGGTATTTCACCAACACTTTCCCAGCCACCTTTTTTCGATGAAATATCTTGACGTTCAATAACATACTTTTGAAGTGGTGTGCCACCATTATCCTTTGGAGGTTTCCAGTCGATGATGCATGATTTTTCAAATACGTCACGTACATTGACATCTTGTGGTGCAGTTGAAACATCTTGCATTGTGATTTTGATATCTTTCACATCCGCACCTTGCCCATTTGACAATTTGATTTGATATGGGCCAGATTGATCACGTGTAGGCTTATTGATCTTGAAAATGACTTTGTCATCTTTAACCTGCACTTGAACATCTTTTGATGGCAATGATTTTCCATCTTTGAGTAGCATGCCTTCGATTGGAGTCTGTTTTTTACCTTCAACTAATAAATAATAAAACAAAGAAGAAGAAAAAAAAATGAAAAGTGAAGTGTTCTTGCCGGAACGAGATTTGATAATAATGATGTTTTCACAAAGTTTCTAATTTCACCATACACTTACTTTTGTACGGTACTTCAATGACAATCGGTGCATTGATTGGTCCTTCGAATTCATTTGGCGCATTAATTTGTGGTTTAGTTTCACCTTTTTGAACGGTGAGTTTACACGACGAGGTCAAATCACCTGAAACAACTGAAACCTCACCAGCGTCAGCCACTTTCAAATTGTTAAAAATCAATTGATGTTTGCCACCGCCCAAATTTTTGATTTCAATGCGATCGCTTGGCTTAATGGGTTTTCCATTGAATTTCCATTCAGCTGGTGCAGTTTCATCTTCTAATTCAACTTCTAGCACCAATTTTTCGCGTTCAACACAAACCGTATCCTTGAGTTTTTTGTTGAATTGATTCTTCTTCTTGATATTAAGTTCGGCTTGTGTTTTATCAGCGTTACTAGAACAAGAATATTGACCGGCATCCGATAATTTTGCATCTTTGATAATAAGTTTACGTTTGCGACCGTCTGTAACAAGTTGGATGCCTTTTCCGTCTGGTTTAATCTCTTTACCATCTTTGAACCATTTCACTTCACCGAGAGGATCATCCAGCTCACAACACAATGTAACTGTATCCTTTTCAACGTTTTGTTGTGACCTAAGCAATTTTGTGAACTTGTACGGATATTCTACAAAACAAATGCACATTACACAATGATTACTGTTCATTTTTTATTTTTCAAAGTTTAATTGAATTACTTACCCACAACTTTAACTTTAGTTTCAGTTTTATCGGGCTGTCTTTCAAGTTGACATCTATAATCGCCAGCGTCATTTAAATCGCAACTTTTAATTGTCAATGTACAAACACCGGAAAGATCTTTATCGATAACATATTGATTGTCACTGGACAATTTCTTATCACCCTTATACCATGTAACAATGGCAATTGGATCGTTAACTTTACATTCCAACACCAATTCGTGCTTTGTAAAACCATCGTATTTTTTGTTCAATGGCCTAATGAATTTGTATGAGGGATCTGGTGCTTCTACAGTCAACACAGCCGATGATTGAACACCACCAATATCTATTGTATATTTACCTGAATCTGCCAATTTTGGATTCAGAACAGTCAAATGATAGATATCACCGTCAATTTTGAATTTGTATTTCACACCCATAAACAGCTCCTGAATCAATAAGAAAATAATTGTCCGTCAATTGAAATATCATTTCGAAAATTACCTATTATTATTGCCCAATACATACATTTTGTCGATAGAACCATTTTGGTTTTGCATTTGGTTTCGAAAATTTCGCCTCGAATTCCACCTTTTTGTCTTTCCCCTCTTTCACCGTTTTATCCTGTAGCGGGCTCAAAAATTGATCTTTTGGCTATGAAAAATGAGAAAATATTTGATGTGAATATTTGCTCGTCGGACAAATTTAACATGCAATGGAAACCTACTTTTTCGACACCTTTTAAATCTCCCCAGTTTGGATCACCCTTATCGAGGCCCCATTGAGCGTACTTGCTCTTTCTCAACAAAGCACGAAAGTCCGTACAACCTGCTTTTGACACATACATTTGCGTTTCATCCGAAACGGTGCCATGACAATTTGTGATGACAATTTTGTATTTGCCCTCATCGCTTGATTTGACTTTGCGCATACAAAGTGTGATCGTGTTGGTTTCACCATCAGTGAGAATTTTATAACGAACACCTTCGATGAGTGGCGTTACACCTTTGTAGTAAAATTTGAATGTTGGTGCTGGAGTTCCTTTAACTTGAACACTTATGTATCCAGTTGTATCTAAATAAATATATTGCATTCACTCAATCGTACACACATCTTAAACTAACAAGAAAATTCTACCTTCAACAGCTGAGTAACTATCATACATATCAACGATTTGCGGTGGGCCAATTTCACCAATATCTCGTAGTGGTGTTGAAGGTTGATTAATTTTATTAACAACATCTTGAATGTTGATTGAAGAACCACGTCTCTGTGGGATTTTTGAAATGATAAAATACAATATAAATAGAACATGACGTATTTGTTGAGGCATTCATTCAAAATGTTCATACCTTATCTTCGGCAACTTCACCAGGACGTAGCTTTCTATTTTTCTATTGTTTTTGTTTTTGTATATTCACAAATTTTTGTTTTGTGTTATTTTCAAGTACAACAATCATTTTGATGTGCAAGTTAAAGATGCCCATTCATTTAAAGAAAAGAAACATATAAAAAAAAAGATTACCAAAGTGATCATTTCGTATATTTTCGTTGAAACAAATAAAAAAAAAAATCATAAATTCTGTCCGCCCAATCCGATGGATACACAAATAAATCTGCTGGTGAATCATATGTGTTGACTTTCAAAAATAGATTAAAATTCAAATTCAACAGTATGAGAATGAAGTTCTGTTCTGTATTCAGTTTGTGTTGAATGTGTGAAACTATTGAAAACAAATAACAAAATCCATAAGAATAGGAATGCTACGGTTGTGCGAACTATTAAATTTTAAAAATAGAACGATATTCAAAATCGGTGTGACAAGACTTAATCCAGACTTTTCTGAACCGAATATAATAAATGGAAACTAGAATAATTTGAGAATATTTCGATTATTATTTTGTTTTCGTTAAGTGAATGTCGTTTTCATCAATGTTTTCACTGCATCACGTAGCTTTGATAAATGTATTTTTTAACCTTTAATGCGTACCATGTCGATCCAACTTATTTCCGTACCATGGGGCACTCAGTGCTCCTAGTATATTTTATATGGAAAATGGCCGATTTTTGAAAGAATATTGGAAGAAAATGTGATATTTTCGTCGTTTTTTTTTTTAATTTTCTCATTTATTTACGTAGATTAACGTTCAAAAATTCATTTTATTGATTTCGTTCATTTTCGCAGCGACAATACGTTTCGGGCATTCAGTGCCCATGGTACGGACTAAAAATTAATGGAAAATATCCTCATAAATTACATGAATATCAAAATATGTATTATTATTTTTAGAACTTTTCGCAGTAGCGAAGGGCATTCACAAGTAAAATCATTTCACAATGCCAAGATTCCACAAGGATCAACCGATCGGTGAATATATAATGTAGGTTTCAATCGAAGGACATAAAGAACAACTTAAAAAACAAGTCATTATATTTTCATGCTACTTTATTAATTGCAAACTATTAGTAGAATAATCAAATTAATGTATTTTACGTACATCATTGCTCACTATCAAGCTTGCTCGTCGGCCTGGTTCATCTGGTGGGACCAAAGAACCACGACGAGTTGATGGTCCTGAGGTGGTTGGTGGTAGGAGTTTTTGACCATCTGCCTTCGGCGCTTCTGATGCCTTCACTGGTACCTTAACCGCCGGAACATCCTGTTCAATATTTAATATCATACGAATAATGAACATAAATGAACACATTTATTTTGAAATCTTTATTTTTGTTTCACAAAAAACACTAACCATTTTAATTCGTCTTCTATATTCAATAGACTAAATGGTATTTGGTTTCTTTTCTAATTGGATTCGATTCAATAATTTTTGATTTACAGTCCGTTCACTTGAGTTTGGAAAAATACAAATAAGAAAAAACATTAAACTTTACACAAATTGAATAGGAACAATTATAGCGAACACATTGTAATGATTTTAATCTAAAAATTCAGTCGAAAAGTTGGTATGAATACCAAGATAAAATGTATTCGTGTTTTCGGGATTTTGGATATGATTCGACTGCTGTTGGCACTTTACTGGCAATCATCTGTATAGTTAAACTTTGTCATACAAATATGATTGCCATAGCGGCGAACAAGGCATACGAATCATATCTATGATCCTCAGTGAGGTTGTTTTTAATTTTAATTAACACTCAGTGAGGTTCCTCACTGGAACGGTCCACATTACATACAGCACAAATGAACTTGGTATCTTGGTCAACTGAGTGAAAATTGGTCAGAAAAAAATTGATCTGGCTCGAGCAAGAAATAATAATTGTGTTTCGCTCGGAATTTTTCGATTTTTTTTTTTAAATAACTCTTTTAATCTTTATATCATTGCACAATGAGCAGAGAATTAACGGATAAGCCAGCTATGCACTAGACACTGAAAACAGTCACAACTCAACCAAAAAAAAAAAAAAAAAATAACGGAAAACCTATTTTCTATTTATTGAGGTTTTTTCGTCGGATTCAAAAATTTTGGTTTTTATTTGTTTTCACCTTTCTATAACAAATATGACCGATATCGATTAATTTCAATTTTTAAGCTGCACTCTGAACTACTGGAGAATTAAAAAAAAAACATTTCAAATAAGATGACTTTCGCTCATGAACTATATTCGCGAACTGGCTTGAATATGAATTTCGATTGAACGCCAAAGCGTAGCGCACTAGCAAATGAAAAATCAAATGAAAATTTGAGATATAGAAACGATTCAGAGACTGTGTCAAACACCTCTACATGGAATCACACTCTTAGCGCTAGAGCGGCAATCGAGAAAAATCATCAAACACGATATTAAAAAAAAAAAAATATAGAAAAATGCTATGACATAGCCCACTCTCATATCTATTTATAAGAATTTCAGTAATCATTCAATATGAAACATACATCGAACCAACCGAAACGGGCAAACTGAAAGTTAAATTTATTTCTTCTTTTGTGTTTTTTTTCTATCGTAAAAAAATGAATTTTTTTGATTTCAGTCATTAAGACGATGCATTGGTCACTCACAAGTCTTCGGTATATGAAACGCATTGAATATGTCTATCAATTTGTCCGGGTGTTCCATAATAGCCCGATGAATAATTGAATGTACGTTGTCGCATTTCTTTGTTCAAAAATTCCGCTGAAAATAAGACTGATCTTGTTATGATATAGTTGATCAGTGTTCGTTTTGAAGTTCCGGTCCGAATTCCGCCTAGTCGCTCAAAATATCCCAAAAAGCTAAGGGCAACGGTTTCATTGCCGCTCATCGAATGTTAGCAAATTGTAAACGTCGGAAAAACTAAGGCGACTATTCCATAAGGTTGCTTGTAAATTGAATACAAAAAAATTTATAGATTTTTCAATTCCAACCGTATTAAGTTGAGCTTCAGCCCAGTAGAACAATATACACACTCATTTTGGCCAAAGCCAATTGGAATTCCAAAACTTGTCTCAGCTCAGTTTGAGCTAAAGTTCTATTTGGACCAAACAATACAGCCGTTTCAACTATATAATTATAATAGTATTCCTTTTGCGGACCTAACAATAGCTCTCTTCGCAAACCCAACCAAGGAATATGTGTTTAGACGCAATATGTGTTTGGACGCATTCTTGAAATTTTGTGATACTACAATCGAAACGATTGGTTTTGTATTCATTCCGTCCATGAACATATTTCCAATTAATTGAATCCAATCGATATGTTCAGCATTCCATTGTTCGCCCTGCACCACTGGCCAACCGCCATACAACGTTGCTGCTGCATTGAGATGAAAAAAATATCGGCAAAATGCATACACTTCGCACTTCGTTCGTTGTACACGTTTTCATGGAATTTATTGCATGAATGCAAATTTTTCTTCAACTGTAAGGTTCCGATTTAAAAATAATCGTTATTGTTGTTGTTTTTTGTCTTCATCTTTCTAATTAGTTCATTTATTGATCTTCTACAATATGTATACGTCATTTATCACATTTGCCAGTTAACCACTAACCCCACTTGTGTGGCCCACAAGTCAATTTACCGGCGATCGCTTGAAGTAAATCGCGTATTCGGCAATCCCGATTCGGGATTTACCATGCCGAATGATCCCCCACATCAAAACTTACTGTCGATGGATGGACAAAAAGTTGTACTGGTTCATTTTAACTTAAGCAAATTTGACGAGAGCAGCATGGAGATCGCTAAGTAAAACGGCAAAAGTCAGCACTCTAATCAGAATAAATAATTATGAGGCTGGTGTCATGTTTATTCCGAAGTTTATCACTAAAACAGACTATTTTTCAATGGATGAATCCGACAAAAGCACTTCAATGTTTCCACAACTTTATGATATCCCGCTGAAAAAGTACGCTATCGACGATAGGTTTGAGCGACCTTTTAGCTGGCCTTTGAATGTTTTCATTGTGTAACAAATAACAAAAATCCCTAATCAAATTAAAAATTGAGTTTTTCATTCGAAAATTTATTACGTTTTTTGGCAGAACAACAATAAAAGTATCCACAATTTTGTTTTATTCCTAAATAAAATAGGTAAAATAGGTAAGCTACAGCGTGTCAGATTTCTATTTATTTCGAATTAACGATCGACCTTAATTTCGATTATTATCATTCAAATAATTTGTTTTCATTCTTTCTTTTTCACAATGGATCATTCAAAATTGTAAAGCATTTGTA
>GL501451.1:853239-863721 GCA_000149185.1 Mayetiola destructor
ATTTCTAAAATAATAATAATAAAAATAATACCGATCTTCGAGATGAAGAGCTTCCCATCCAAATTGAAATTCGCTTCATTTCCAAACATTCATTCCCAAAAAATTATACCCACATATCGAGAGTCTTTTGTTCATATAATTACATCGATTCTTGACAATTTGTTTTTTAACATTGATTTTTGAGAATAGAATGTTCACTTTATGAACGAATCTATAGATTTGTTAGTCTAGCTTTCATATCGTTTCAACATTTCCGCAACATGATTTTGCGATTCAATCCTCGCTCGATGTAATAATTGATAAATTGTTATCATTGGGCTCATGTCGAAATCCAATAGCGTAGATTAAATTCCATTCTTTAGCTAATGCGATGTTATTTGCATTTATTTAATTTCAATGTGCGAACGCAGTATGTTTTCATTTTTCAATTCATTGAGATGAGAAATGAAAGAAAGAAAATCAAATGTTTTTTTTTGTGTGTTGACATGAGATTTGAATTTTGAATTTTGTTTTGTTCTACAGGTTTGTTATTTTCTATCCCTTCACCTATTTACGATCATCGAGGTTGTGTGTTCGTTTAACGTCTAAACCTTTGACATTATTATAATTTTCTTTTGCAACAAAATATTCGGCAGCTCTGGTCTGTCCGTACGACTGCAATGAACATATAATAATCATTAGAGTTGAATTCATTTGGATCTTGAATTTGAAGCTAATAAAATTATAAATTACCCAATATTCGAATTCAATGTCTTGATGAACATTGACAAATGCCCATAATGTCCAAAGCAAATGGGATGCCATTGTGAAACATAAGACTTCATTTTTAAGCTCGTCAATTTCGGCTTTCGTTGGAGTGTAATTTGGATTTTGTGATACTTCGATTAAATATGAGTTCAAAAATCGATCCTGTCAATTGAATCACATTTCATTAGTTAATTGTATTGCTGAATTGTTGTCGAATTAATTCGACATTAATTGCAGCTTTACCTGTTGTTCTTTAGTTGGACTTTGATCTTTTTTGTGGTAATAAAATGGAAACTCTTTGTTTGTGTAATCAAATGTCCATTCAATGAAATGATTCGCCAAATCAAATCCACGATAATTGTAGGCACAATATTCAAAATCAATGATCATAAGTTCAGGTTCACTATTGATTTCGGCAAAAAGTTGCGATTCATCACTCAAAACGGAATCACGAGTACTATCCAAATCTTCATGTGGGCAATCACTAAGCGAACGTTTCCTGAAATATTAAATGAAATCTTCAATACAAAAATGTTCAATTCGAAACACTCTTAAAATTTATGAATAAAATGGCAAAATGAATCTTCCAGTATAATAGAGGTTCGCATATGTAAAAGCCCCAAGATCCAACTGCAGAGAGGACCCCATCGTTGAGTTGCCTTGAAAGGAGAACATTCCTCACGAACGCATCATTCATATTTTAACGTATCAAATATTTGTAATGCATTTAATATTTTATAAAATGCCTTTGCATTAAAACTAAAATCCTTACCGTGAAATAACTTGGCCAATGGTTGATGAGTTCCCCTTGAAACTATCGTCTGACGATAATAAATGACGATCGAAATGCGCATCTAAGGTTGCCGTGTCATCGAAAAATGAACTGAAATTGAAATAAAACCCGTTGAAATTCATTCAATTGTGTGTTCAACTCCAATAAGAAAAAAATTGACAAAACCAAAATAAGGCACTCAACCGCATGCGGCTCTGTTTTGTGTTGTTGATATTTGGTTCGATAGTTTGATTTTTTCAAATCGTTTTTTTTTCTATATTAATGAAATGAAATGAATGGGTAATTTCTATTTGATTTGTTTGTTTTTTTTCTTTCTGATAGTCTGAGGTAGAGATTTTTCTTTTTATGAAAAAAAAAAAAAATTTAAGAATAACAATTAGTTTGAAATGAATACCGAGAATTCCATTGATGTTGTGTGCATAATCTCACATGATTCGTTCTGTGGTATTTTGAATGGCGAGCTTTTGTGTGTGTGTTATGTGGATGTGACTGTGTAATATGTTTTCATGCGGTTTTTCATTAAGAAATACCAAAATCCGTTCAAATGTTTATTCGCAATTCGTTCAGATTCCATCATATAACACATTCGATTTCGATTCGAATAAATCGCATAATGCAAATGGATGAGACCACAATTAGCAGCAACTGAGCAGCCACTACAACAACAAACTGATAATAGTATGGATATGCATTTCAGAACAGAAGAACAAGCAATATTTGCCCTCCCTTGACAAAGTTTTTACTCTTCTTCATATCTTCATCATGAATATTGGAAACAAGAGTACAATCTTAAATACGAACTGAAAATGAGGAGCATTGAATGAGTATACACAAAAAAAACAATGAAGAGAGATTAATTGAACACCATTGGTATGCTCGATCTCACCGCATCGAAACCAACGATTCAATCAATTGAAATTAATTGCTTATTATTTGTAAGACATTTACCTTAATTGTTCAGTTGAACTGCTCGGCGATGGACAACTGCTGGTATGTTCTCGAAGCAAAATGTTTCCCTCTTGCAGATCATTGTGACAAAAAACAACCGGAAATTCTTGACTTTCGATTGTCGATTTGAGCCAGGTCAATTCCTTGCGGAAGTCAATTTTACGAACCGCATTTATGATTTCCAATTCGCGTTCATTTTTTGTTGTGTAATTTTTCAAGACTTCTTCATAATTTTGTAACCAACGTTCCATTGTGATCCAAAGCCAGTCCGGTTCCTTCGAAACTGGAATACTTAAGCTATGAATTTTTGCCATTTTTTGAGCCACTTGGCACGATATCTTCGGATCACTCAATTCATTTGTCATCAATGGTCGCGCCTGTGCATATTCAGTTTAAAAAAAAAAATTAAAATATAATTGAATTAATTTCATGAGTCGTGTGTCGGTTGCGTTCTCTTGAAATTTTTGATTGCCTAATAATCGATAGCAAGCAATTATTATTGTTACAAAAAAAATGAACATTCTATCAGTTGACGTTCAATTTTTAAGTACCATTCGTCGTCGATTTCATAGCACTGATTGATGGCAAAATATTAAATGAAATATTTCGTTGTACGATTCCTCGATTATTTTCATTATTTATTGTTTTAAGTGTTGAACGTCGAAACAAATAATTATGCAGTCGCAACATATATTTATGGAAACGTTTACATGCTGATACTTTCTCGTTCCCTTTTTATATTAAAATGGTTGATAGAAATGCAATCGCATGATTGAATTTAATTTACTATTTTCACTAAACATTGTCAAGGTTGTATCGACCTTGCCATTCGTATTTTTTTTCATATATAGACATATTTTAAGCAAGCAAGCAGTATGCTCAGAATCTTATTATTTTTGAACAAATTCCATATTTGCGATAATAAAATGAAAATTCGGAAAATGTAGACGAATTGTCGTCATTATTATGGATTTTTATTCAAAAAAAAAAGAAAGAAAAGATAATTGGGCTGGTATTAGTTACGGAAATAATACGTACCGGAATATATTGCTCTATTCGTCCACCCGGGAAAATGCCATGTAATTTAGGTCCTAATTTACGTTCACTGAGTAATGTAAATACCACTGTATCGGTTAAAACTGTTTCCAATGCTTGTTCACCATGTGTCCGTCCATAAATACGCAATAAAACCTAAAACATCAAAATTAATTGAGAATCATTTGGATTAAATCAATTTTATTTCTTATGAAACTCACTTCCTTTGGTTCTTGTAGTGTTGAGTCCTTTCTGGCTCGTTTGATATTCTTCAAATTGTTGCAAGAATCGATGTCATCGGGCAAACTAACATAATACAAGAAGTTTGATAGGCCACCGCTGTAATTAAAATATAAAACGTTACACATTATCGCTGATAATATATGCTACATATTTCAGGGCGGATGTTCCATTCGGCCAACATACCTAATCCGTTTGATTTGCAAATCAGAAGCTGCAATGGTTTTCCATGTGCCAGTCAAGTAATCACGGCAAATTCGAGATGCCAGTTCACGCATCTCACTCGAATTTTTTGAAGCCTATATCGAAGAAAGAAACGAACGATTATAAGTTTATTGATTTTCCACATCAAATGTCAAGTTGACATTGTTGACTGTCAATGCAATGAAGTGCTTTAAAAAATTGATTTGATGCATAATTATTTTGTAATAATCAATCGAAAAATCGTTTCAAAAGAGAACAGTGCAATGATTTACACATGCAAAACACAAGAAACACTATTGAGTGCAGATTTGCTTACGTTTATATTGTCAGTTATGTCAAATGAAGTACGGAAATATAGAAATTATTTGAATTTCTCAAATAACTATCAATTTTAAAATTCAAATTTCAATTTGTATATTACTTAAAAGACAATAAAGTTAATTTAGAACGGTAATTGAAATCAAAAAACCAAACGTTTTCAAAAAAGTGAGACAGAAAACTTGTAATGTTTCTTTTTTTCTAAAAATTCGATTTCACATGCGATTTTCATAGGTTTTCGTTCGGCCCACAATGACTTTTCAACACAGATGCAAACCAGACTTTCCAATAGGCATTATTATCGCATGCGCAAAATGTTCCAATGGGAGGAAATATGTCACAGTTTTAAAGTATGTGCTGAGCCGAAGAAGTTCAGTTGATTGGCGTAAAGTGTGGAGTTTGTGGTATAAAACTACCAAGTCAGTTAAACATTCAACCGGTGTTTATAGGGAGTCATTTCACAACATCAAGCGATTACTTAATTGCAATCTCAATTTCGACAAAGCGTGAAACTGTCCTCATTGGTTATTATTTATTGTTTATCATGATTCTGTAGTTTGAACATGCAAAATAAATGACAAAAAAAATATCGTTTGAAACGATGACATTGTTATTATTAAATATTTGAGATGACAGGTTAATTTGATGAAATGATGACAGGAGATCAATTTTTCAATTAAAAGTGATTAAAAAAAATTAGGTCCAGCAACAGTTTTAATTGCAGTCATTAGGAGACTTTATGTGAACAACCGAATGAAATTCATCAATCACACGAAACGAATTCAATGCTCAATATATGTGAATAAATGAATGCATATCAACATACACATCGCGACGATATTGAGTGCGATGGAAACTTTATTTTCGCAAATTAATTTGAACTAAAGTCTCAAAACTTCTGAATATGGCCTCTTTGAGTATATATATGAGAATTGAACGATGAAAATTGCTTATTTCCAATTAAATGACTATTTTTGTTGCCATACACCGTCAGTAAAGCCCCGCGTAACCGAAAATAACAAAAAATAATTCTTTTTTATAGGCACGAAATATACATGTAATACGTACAAACGGTTCATAATATGTGTAAGTTGGACGAATGGAATATTTTGATACGTATACGAATGATTTCGAGTCACTTTTGCCAACACTATTATTCGTACACAACAAATGAAAAAAGAATTCACATTAATTTCAAAGGAAATTTAAATAGCCGACATTCACTTGATATGCAACAATTCAATGGTAATTAATGAAGCAAACAGGCCAAATGAAAAAAATTCTACAAGTTAATTAGATTCAAATTAACCGGCATCATTATTACGCTTTCATTAATAACATAGTTTTGCTCACCATTTTCGTAAATACAAAAGCTATATCGATTCAATTTCCAAATTGTGTTCACAAAATTTATTTGCGAATTCGTTTTTCGTATGACTATGACAAAACCTCAACAATATTTTGAGTATCCCAAATATGAATGTGTACTCTGTTCAGCGTTCAATGAACAATAATAATGTGTGTTTTAAAGTTCTATTCGATTTACGTAAATGTTCCGAAGTAACTTTCTCACGGATTTCGGGCTCAGTGTTTATTTTTAGCCGTAAGAATTGCACTTTAAAAATCCTCGTCAAATTGCGTAGAATCGATTCGTTGAGTGAACAAATATTTCATTGTGACGTATGTATGTTGATTCACATTCTATCTATTTAAAACAACTTGTCTTTTGTCTATGACTCCTATCAGTATTTTGATCTGTTTAAACGTAAACAAGTCTACGTGTTGATTGTATCATCATCGCTGTTCATATCATATCTGTCGGAAGAATCTTCCGGGCTTTTGAGCATTAGCCCGAGATGAATGTGAATTCTGATACATGACACATGACACAATGGCACATGATTCATAATTTTGATTAAACGATTGAATGTATAATAATACGATAACCGCTCTCATCGGGCCACGAACCATTGGCCATTTGACATGCAATTATATTTATAATTAACTTTATGGCCCCTACAAATGCCTGCAATTTTCCATTTCATTTTGGAATTCTAAGCGTCGCAATCGGTGACATTGATCATTTTGATAGAATTCGTTTCGCAGGCGCGACAAATTTATAATTTTCTCTGGGGAAATCCGAGATGTAAAAACATGAATGGGTCAATACGAAATACGAAATCACATTTTTATTATTTTCTTCAATTGAACTCAATAAGTATAAATGTATTTGCGTATGTTCAACGAACTTTGGAAGTGAATTACAAATCTATATTCGTCTTTGCATGATAAATATCACTGATTAAACATTTTCCTTTGAAACCAAGCCAAATCACAAATTCGAAATTTAAAATCGTACGATTATTCATATAATTCACATAAGTTAATGATTATGAACGATGTTCGAATTGAAAATACTTAATAGAGAATTTAATAGGAATGAAGTAACATGCTAAACAATTCATTTGTTTTTTATATGAATTTCTCAAATTTAAATCGAATAACTGGAGTCTCGGTGTTTTTATTTCGTTCAAAGTGTTTTCTCTTTCTGGAACCCAAATAAAAAAAGCGAGTCGCCGTGAAATGTGAAATGGGGTATTTTATGAAAAGATAAATTGATAACTCGCTAGACACGGATATTTCGAAAATATTCAAATTTATAGAAAAAACGATTCGAAGACGCGAATAATGAAAATTTAATTGAGGTTTTTGAAGATTACTATTTGGCGGGTCCATCACCCATTTTTTGAGGTAACTTTCCGTGAGGGTAAATTAAATTCTTTGTTTATTGTTTTTACCTTTATACGCAGCAAATAAATTGAACAATAAATGAGCATTACGCACTTTAGTTTGATAGTAACTAATAACTATCGCAATTTATGAGTTCTGTCAATCAAAAGTTTATGGATGAGTTAAATTCGGGACATCAATATATAATTTTATTTAAAGTGCTTATTGCTTATTGCCTATTGTTATCTGGGAATTATTATTTTTTTCTGCACATGCCGTATGAATGAAATGATCCTGAGTTCCAAAGGTTTCATGCATTTGTTTACCAACGAGAAATTTTTCAAGAACAAAAATCCTGAAGATGGATAGCAAAATTTGGATGCATTTTTATGCAGATGGTTGGAAATTGTTTGACAGATGGAATTGCAACATATTCATTCGTGCAAACAAGGCTATCAAGCCAAAATATCATCGAATTTTCATTTTTACCCATGATTCAATTTCATCCAATGATTGCGCGTATTTATTAAACCTGTTGGCAAAAAAACTCTAAACCGCAAAAGAAGAAAAAAATATAAATAGATCTTTATTGGATGTCGGCAGTTGACATTCGACGATAAACAACAAGCCTTGACTTAGTGTATTTGTTTCAAAAATGTCATTGAAAAACACGTCGATGAGTTCAAAAAGGAGAAAAGACGACCTACTAACCAGAATGACTTAATTTTTTTTTGTAGAATTCTTCGAACGATATAGTAAACACAAAAGACAACATATTTTTGCTTTATTTAATTGAAATCCAATCAGGTGTCAGTGTTAGATTATTATGGCGGGAATTAGCGACAGTACCACAATTGAATGTTTTTTTATCGGATGAATTTGATCTTCAATCGTCGTCAGCGACGTATATTTCAAAGATTTAAATTAGATTTATAGCCAAGACTGTGAATTATGGATGTTTTGTCGTAAATGTACCTCCGTTCTTTATTATGATTGGTAAATAGTATCTTATCAAAGAACACTCGTTCGCAAATCGCACTGATAAACGATGGTTACTCGAATGATATAAAACTGATACATTTTATTTTGTAAATTTATGAAACGTAGTACGCCAATTCAAATGACATCGACTATTATCATTCGCCTATCCAACAACTTCATTTTTAATAGCAAATTTAATAAAAATCATTAAAAGCAAGCCCATTGTGACCAATAAGAACGAAACGATTAAGTCATTTGTCATGTTTGAATTTGTGATTTTAGATTTATTACTTTTATAACGAGCACGAGCTAAGTTGACACTATCGTGTACAATTTTGATTATTATTATTGTTTTAAGGCGATTTGAGTGCGACAAGAAATCAGTTATCCACTGATGACGACTCACAGTATTGTCTGACAGCAAGTTTGTCAAACTTTTCCATATTGAATGTGAAAACCAACGACGATACGAAACGATACAACAATAGAGAGATTAAGAATAAAGACGGAGAAAGGGAAAGAGTAAATGAAACAAACAGAGAAGAAAAATCATAAGTAAATATTTGTATAAAAATGCATTGCAATGCATCGATTGGAATATTTTGAACGGAAAACTGTCGCATCAACATGAAATGAGTGGACAAAACTGGAAAAAGAGAAACGATAAAAAAAATAATCGTTGTTTGTATCAAGAAAGTCAACATACTGAATGAAAATGCGACAAAAAATTCATTACGCATCATGATCAAACTTCATTTATACATGTAACAAATGCGAAACCATATAAAACACATTCAACAAGTTCAGTTGGAAACAGAGACACAAAGGAAATACAAACGTGTATTAACGAAAGAAGGAGAAGAGAAAAAAAACGAATGACGAAACGAAAATCGTTTGACATACATGATCGCATACACAACACTTTCGACTATACCGATCAGTCTAAGGCTCTACAAATGGAGACAGTACATTAATTTAGTTAAAAATATCAACGAGTTATATCGATAATAATAAATAAATAAATAAATAAATAATAAATAATTAGTTGAGTGTTCAAATATGAAGGATGATTTTGAATCATTCAGGTGTTTAGCCAGTTTCTTCTGAAGAATTTGCCAATGTGGCAATAAAAGCAATTATGTTATGAAAGCGTTGCATTTTTTTCCGAATAAAGTTTTTTTGTTTCCTTTTATTCATGGAATCACTAAAACAATAAAGACATACTGATTTCTATCGCTATTTACTTATTATTCCTGTGTATGAATCTATATTCAAGATAAATTAATGAATCAGCCACGACACCAAAATTACATTGAATTAAAGTAAAAAAGACCCATTACTCCCACCGCTTATAGAATTATATTATTTCTGATGAGAATAAATTAAAGCACAAAATAGGTTGGTGAAAAATATTCAAAACATACCTTGATCATTTTGCAACACGTAAACGCCAATAGACAATTGCCGAAATAAAAAAAAATATCAAAAGGCAAACAGTTCCTGTCACACAATTTTTAAAAGAGCTTTGTGTATTATAATTAGTTTTGGTCACAATTAAATTCTTTGGTCATTCGCAGCAGCTAATCTTCTCTTTTAAATATTTATCAGTATTTGGTTTTTTTCGTTGTTTTTTCTTCTTCTTTTTTTTCCTTTGTTTCACCCCAAAATTCAACGAATACAAGCATACAATTTCTTTCGATTCCACCGACTTTTGAATCAATACAGGGACAAAATTTGCGACAGTTCCAGTTTTCAGTAGTTTTATTTCGTGTTGCTTTTGAAGAAAATGAAATTGCCGTTCAGCTCAACTTGGATCATTAGGTTAGAGCTATAATCGATGTTTTCAATGCAAAATATATTGGAATGCAGATAATGAATGAATGTTTTTACTGTATGCTCGTTTCTTTCGTTTCTTTCGTTTCTTTCGTTTTTTTCGTTTCTTTCGTTTCTTTTTGTTCTTTTGGACGACAATTTCAGATTGTTCGTTTATGCATCAAAATTATTGCTCTTGTTTATTTATTTTTTCGCATAAAAATATCATTAAATTTGAATTAATTCCTTAGTTTGTTTTTTTCTTCTTCTAGATTATTCCAGGTTATATGTGAATAGATTTTTTTTGTATGTGTCTCCTTATATTTTCTTGTCCAGTTGTCGATTTTCCGCTATAAAGTTATAAAAACGTCCGCTTTATTCGAGAGCTAAGTTCAAACTGATGAGAGACGTTTAAAGTCTGTTGGAATATCGTATGATTTGCTCCCCAATACATAGAAAGTTTCCTTTTTTTTGCTTCGATTGTCACACACGACACCTAGTGGATGGGAGACTAAGCTATTTGACATTTAAAGCCTTTTATTCTATTCGAATTTGGACAATTTTATGCGGTTTCAGTATTTCTTTTTATTCAGCGTCTGACGAATCGTCGTTGTTGTACAACTCTTTGTGTTGCTTTTAAATAGTACCGTGGCAATGGACGGCCAGCAACTAAA
>GL501451.1:866062-883517 GCA_000149185.1 Mayetiola destructor
ACTTCCCCATATTCGTAGTTTGACACATTTTCCGTAAGTTTACCGTCTTTTTTGCCACTTCTCTTCTTCAGTTTACCTTTACGTCAGCGAAATGTAAATCAACAACATTCGATCGATATCATAAGCAAATGTCCTCGTCACATAAACATCTGTGTACTGTGTACATTGTACAGTGTACAGTATACAAGAGTCTTGTTTGTGGATTTTATCTTCTGTTTTGTGACTGGTTTTACTAAATAACTCCCATTGATATGGAAAAAATACATTCACAATGCAAATATCAATGTTTCAGCTCCAGTTGTTTTTGTTATCAAATTGGAGACCAATGAATAATCATTCATATAAATTATAATTCATTCGTTTCAAATTTTGTTGTATATTTTGAATCTGCTGCAAATATTCTCATTTGATTAAGTAATATAAATAAATGTAGAGCCGGTGGCCCGGATTTCGTTATTGAATGACGGGACAAAAATCTCAAAAAATAGAATATAATTTCTTCTTGTTTTGCGCAAAGAAGTTTTCACGTCAGGAAACGCAGAGCTGCCAATCGCCAACTGTTTGCTTTCTTAAATTTTTAGAAAAGTAAAGGAAATGATTTGCACACTCACGTTCCACTGCACAAAATGCCGTTGAAATGTGCATCATAATTTGATGTCAAAAACTCATCTGGATCGAGTTCAAGCGAGTATAAAACAAAAGAAATAATTTCTTGGAAGTTTGAAAATAAGAGATGAAATTCATTTCGATACAAATATAGTGCACTAGGTTAAAAAAAAAAGGAAAAACCCCTTCAGCTATTGGCGCTTAAGCTTCGAGCCCCGAGCGGAATAAAAATTGTTTGAAAATTCGCAAAATTGATCAAAAAGGAAGAATGAACTTGCTACGTTCACACGTAGCCTTGTTTTATGGCCGAAAGAACGGATTTTTTACTAAATTTTCATTTTATTATGACATAATATTTAATAATTTCTTTATCAGATTTATATCATACAATAAATTCTCCATAAAAGGACCATTTCTCATTTGTGAACCAATTAGCCGGCAATCAAAGTGATCCTTTCAGAGAAACTATACGCATATATATCAATAAAGATCGATAAAGATGTTGTGTTCTCCCTTTCGCAGAGTGTGTTTTCTTTTTGTATCCATAAATCTCCTTTTTGGTTGAATCAATCAGTGTCTCACGTAGTCGATATTGATGTTTATTTTATAGTTTTATATTGTTGTTTCATTTATCTTCGAAATATTTTTTTGAATGTGTGAGCCTATAATGTTCCATAATTTTCTCAAAATGTAAACAATTTCACCTTTTTTTTTCTTTCTTTTTAACAGTAGAATAGCATAAAAATGTATTTATTTATTTTCCAATTTTGTTATTATATTCTCGTATATAATGCGAAGCTTGAATTGGCTTATTGAATGAATGTATAGCTCATTTTAATATTTATTTATCAAATAGAGAACGTTTTATGTTCATTTATACTTCCATTTTCACGTTTGGATTTCGATCGTTTTCCCCTGCCCTTGACAGACATTTCCTTTTCAATTTGCGTTTCACTTGCGATGGATGCATTTGCGTGAAAAAAATTTATATGTTGAATGCGGTTGTGGATTGTTTTGTATTTTATTTTTTCTCTTCATTCTATTTTTCTGTGCCTCATTCTCTCAGTCTGCCATTCAATCGATCGCATCCATTGATTTTTAATTGATGCATTCGGCTTTTTGTTTCGGCAATGTGGCCGGTGTGAAGCCGGGTGGAATTGGAATCGAATATTTATCAAAATTGTTTGAAAAACCGTTTGATAAATTATTTTGATTCATAAACAGACTTTGATCGGCATTTAACCAATTTGAATGGGAAAAGTTCACCTGAAACCGACAAAGAAGAAGAAGAAGAAGAAGAAAGTTAAACAAAAAGAACCAAAAACCAAAAAAAAAAAATCTAAATGTGTTCATGCTTTGCAATGGCTAATGAATGGACATATTCAGACTCCGATGAGAGAAAAGAAAATTTCCTCCGTTTGACACTAACTATTCAGTATTCGAGATTATCTCGAAATTCGCGATGATATTATTACTGACTACTGTCCAAAAATGTATCATCCAATCAGTTCAATTTGTATCAATATTGCTCAACCGCGTGATATAAGCAAAATGAGTTTTACATTATAGTACGTTATACATGTAAACGAACACAATTAGAGCGCAAAAATAAATGAAATTTGTTGTTAAATGGGTGGATGTGAAACTGTCATTCGGAAAATGATGGCATGAAAAGCGATTTATCAAGCGAAAATCCGTAAATTGAGAATTGAAAATTAAAAATTGAAACTCTCATGATGGAAAATTTTGCCTTAAGTTACCCTCTATCTCGATGAATGTTTATTAGTTAAAAAATTGTTATTGGATTTTTTAATTAACAAACGAAAATGAATAAGGATGTACCTGTTGAGAGTTCGGTTGTTGCTGTTGATTCATAATACCATTTTGTAAATTGAGACCATGTGGCGCTCCATACGATGATTGCATTAAATTATTTCGATTTGAAAATTCGTTCGATTTTAATTTGTTGCTATCGAATTGCCCATTGATCTGTTGCTGAGCAAGATGTGGTGATCCCATAAACATGCTATCATTTTGAGATTGTTGTGGCGGCCCAGACATGAACGACTGTTGATATTGACGGAATGATACAATAGCTGGATCCATCAGAGACCAATCCGAAATGTTGTTAAAACCTATTGATTTTTTTTTTTCGGAAATTCGATTAATCAGAAAATCTTCTGAAAAGTGTCGACGCTGTTCGAATGATAGAATTTGTGGTTACCGTTTTTGTTGTTTTGATGGTTCTGTTTGGGCATCATGGGTCCCATTTGGTCATGAATACCAAAATTCATATTCTGTTGGGGCTGTTGAATAGGGTGATGTGACCAATTTGGTTGCTGCGACTGTGACGATGAGCCATTGCCATTGTTCATGAATGGCATTATTTTGCTAGTTTGTGTAGAAGCTCGTGGCACCCCCAGTCCAAATGCATTCATATGTGAAAATCCAGGTGGTGGCAAACGACAGCGTGGTGTTGAATTATCCATCATTTTAGTCGGTTGATTAGATTGCGTTTGTTGTTGCATTAATTCATTTTCAATCAATTCGGCTAAACCTTTTTGGGTTTCGAAGAATGGATCAAAGTCTGGAGGAAAATCAATTCAAATTGTTAATCAAAAGAAATACGGTAAATAAAAATGGAAATTAGTCTCAAATGTACCTAATTCATCGTCAACAGAAGAACTCTTAGTAGTTTGCTGTTGTTGTTGCTGCTGCTGCTGTTGTTGTTGAAAGAAACTCTGAAGACGACTATTCTGTGTGTTGTTGCCTGTATGAAGCGGATTTGAAAGTTGTTGTTGAGCTGGAGATGCGCTCAATCCCATTTGGCCACCCATTAAACGCTGCTTATGAACTTGTGATCCAAGCAAATCTGAATCACGAATAAAGAATCGATTAGGTCACTTTTTGAATGTGTGAGGCGTTGGATGAACTCACTGTTTTGTGTATTCGGTTGGTCTAAGTATTGCGGATTTAGTCTGCGTGCGTCCATCATACGTGACTGATCCATCAAATTTGGCATATTCAATTGATCGGAGAAGAATAATTGATGCTGTTGCTGCTGTTGTTGCTGTTGTTGCTGTTGATTTTTGTGGAAATCAAAGAATTTTGACAAATTATTTGGATACGATTGATTCATGCCATCTGAAGGATGTAAACCATTTTGTAATTGATTTCTTTGGTGTTGAGATGGTTGCTGTGATAATTGACTGAATCGACTGTGTTCATTCCCACCAAAGTAATTATCCATTGAATTATCGCCTGAAATTTAAGCATTGTTATTTTAATATTATTGGCCAATCGTTGTTTGTTCAAAATTCAATTACCAATCAATCCAAGTCCATTCACCATGTTACGGCGTTTTTGTAGTTCACCCAAGCCACTGCCCGAACCAAAACTATTTTGCAAGCTACCTAACTGTGAATTGAAATCGCCCAAACCTTTAAGTAGATTTAACTTTTCATGCAAATCATGACGCTCTTTATCGGATTCTGTGCCACTCAAAAGATCCGGCAATTGTGGAGAATTTGTTTGATTATTTGTGTCAGGGCTACGTAATTGTGTTGTTTGTGAATCGAGCTGTTTGAAGTACGGTGACGGTTGAAATGTATTTGACGAAAAGAAACTGTTATTGTCATCGAATAAGCCAAGCTTTGAAAAACGTGCCGTTGTATCGATAACATTGCTGCTAGTAAGTGGATGACAATTTGTATTAATTTCGGCGCTACTAACCGATGTACTGAAATTGTCGTTGAAGAGAGACTGTGAATTCTTTTCTAAATTTGTTTGATTTTGTTGTTTGTCTACGTCCTGCTGTGATGCGAGCCCATTATCATTTGGATGATCGGAAAAGTTTGCTGGTGAACTTTTTCCACTGGCACTTTCGCTTACCGTGCCACTATCACCACTGCTTGATAAACTAAGCGATGGTGTATCGGCTTTGCCATCTAAATCATTTGACGATGCATCATTCTCAATCTCTGACAATATATTCAGCTCTTCATCGGCGCTCATTGTTTGTTTTGGTGATTCGCCCGAATTTGTATCTTTGGTTATAAAACCAGAATCTTTTCCACTATCTTTGCTGCTAGTACTGCTGCCACCAAGGCTACTTGTACTGTTTCCAGTTGTACTATTTGTCGATCCACTACTGCTCGTTGAATTTGTTGGCGATTTTTTATTTTTCGTTTTTTCAGTTTTGGCCTTTTTGCCGGTGCCATTTTCCTTGTTATTGCCATTTTTAATCGTTTTTCCGGTTTCTTTATTCACTGGCGATATCGAAAGACTTGGCCATGCTTCTTTATTCTTTTCTGGTCCATTTTGTGTACCATTTTCGGATGTCTGCTTATTATTTTCGCTTAATTTACCACTGGGCGAAGTAGTGCTGTTATTATTTGTGTTGCTATTATTGTTATTGTTGGCAGCCGCCGTTTGGGCAATGAGTGAATCATGAAGCCGTTTTTCATATTCTTGATGTTTGCCTTGATGCATTTCCTCTTTAGTAAAACTAGCCTCCAGATCGCCTAGCTCATGCAAATACATACAATCGGGCTTTGGACACTGTTGATTTTTCATGAAATGGCTACAATATTTCGTTGTGCCCAAGCTGGTTTTTATAAGTCTTCCATCTAGCATAATATTGTTCACACTTTGAATTGCTCGCAATGCATCGTTGTTTGAACAATATGTTACGTATGCTGATGCTGATGGTCCCTGCACGCCAGCATACGTGGTACTGGGATTTATCACGACTTTGTGTATTTTACCATATTTTCCAAAATACTCGTGTTTCTTCAGAATCTGAAATGGAAATAAAAAATAATTGCAACAATCAAGTTCATTTCCGAACGTAATTTACAATCGATGAATAATAAAAGGCTATACTTACTTCGGCATCGGCCAATCGGGGTGGCAACCCCACAACAAATACTAAATTCTTTTGAACCACTCGTACATTGGCCAAATGTTTACGATTCTCCGAGATTTTCTGCTTTCGCTGTTGATCCCGTTGCCGTTTCTCCAATTTCAATGCCGAAATCTGTGAATAATGAACAATCGATATCGAATTGAATGAAATTCATTTTTCATATAAATTCTGACAATTCCTTTTAAGGACGAAAACCCACTTGCTCCTGTGATAGCGGCTTGAAATCAGCCGGATTTTCTGGATACGCCTTTCGACATGCTGGACACAATTCATTCTCATCGGTTCGAATTCGATGCCAACAGAATCGACAAATTTGATAGCCACAAGTGCAGGGATAGAAATTCAAATCGTCCACTTCTAATGGTTCCATACATAATGGGCATTCTGCCACATCATCGTTACTATTATTCGAAGCACTCATTCTAAGATGCACAAGCACAAAATTTGAGCAACTAATTGGAATTTAATCAAACACACACACACACGCACACAGAGAGAGATAATCGATTGGGAAATGTTTAAATTGTTTGCAGTGCAGTGAAATTCGATTCAATTGAATTGGTTTCTTTGATAAAAAAATCGCTTGAATATTTTCGTAATTATGAAAATATTCAAACAATTAATCGAAGGTTGATAAAGTGATTTCTGTAATAGGTAGACTGGATACGAGAGGGTTGCTACAAATAAGAGACAAAAATGAAAGAAAGAGAAAAAAGTAAACAAAATTATTAATTTGATTGCATTTTTGTTTATGAGTTGAATGTTTATTATTAAAATATGAGTCAGCAAAGATGTTTTGTGTGGTTTCTTGCATTCTGTTTCTGTTTTTATTAAAAAGTTAGTATATTATTATTATTTATACATCAATAATAATCAAAAATGCACCGAACATCGCGAACGCAGGTAACCAAAATGAACGATATTCAAGGTCATTTTTGGACTGTTTTACTTTTACATTCATTGAATATGTATTTGTCCATCGCCTAAAATCAATAAATACCCCGTGAATGTAAAGTTCGCTAATAGCATTGAATGATGATGGCGACTGATTATAATAATATAAAAATATATAAAACAAACTTTTGTCAACACAAAAAAGAAGAAAATGTTCCGTCTTCATCGTTGAAAGATGATAGCTAATGGATTTTAGTGTTTGGGATAAAAGTGTTTGTTTTCGGTGAATGGATCTCATCGAATGATAAACAAGTTCATATACATATATTTGTGCATTTTTCGCGTGTTTCTTGCAAATTTAAATAAATATTTTGGAACAAATTGAAAAAAAAAAAGAGAAACAACAGCAGCGCCAACAAAAACAACAGCAACAACAACACACAGCTGAAATTTCATTCAATTATAAATAAATATTATTGTATCGATTGTTTGCTGGTTGATTTTTTAAATGCGTAATTAAGCCGTTGAGTACATTACAACAAAAAATGAAAGAAAACAAAAAACGAAAAATTTTCTAGCTCAATTGAAATTCAGATTTGATTTGCAATCGATCGATTGCACATCCGCTCTAAAATGATGAATAACCATATCAAGGCACCCACTCACTTTGATCAAAATTTGATCATTTGACATGAGCCAAAAGTTTCAGTTTGGCGTTGATATTATTCTTCTAATATTGAAATGATGAGTCATATTTGGATTCAGCATTTGGAACCCACTGATAATAGTAATAGCAGACACCGATATGCGTTCATTTAAATATTTGATAAATCTATGTGAGACGGAGAAAAAGTGATATCAATGAGGTCTGTGTGTACGCACCCATTATCAACGATATCGAGCCGAACAATATCGGCGATGACACAAACGGTCTAACGTAACGTCTTATATCAACACATCGAAACATCGGAAATCTGAACGTCTTTATCGATGAAAGACCCACGTATGCATTTACGAAACATTCATTCGATGTCATTCGTACGTCAAACATCAATGGATTTTGAATTCAGACATTCTTACCTTTCACACTACAGCCAAATGATAACAATCAAACATATGTATTGAATTAATTTCATTTGCATTATTCGTTGTCATTTCATATTTTTTTTATATTTTTTGTTTTTTTTTTTCTTAATTTGATTTCTTTTTATTTCAATTCGTTGATCGTTGCAGGCAGTCCATCTCAGCTATTTGCTATGAATAGCAATACTTGAAACCAAACATAGGCGCATTGATCTCTCGATCATATACGCAACATGGCTCAATGTATACTGTATACATACAAATATAATTGACCAATACATTGTATTCGTATAGGTCATAATACTCTCTCATGCCAATGTACAGCAAATTAAAATCGAATTCATTTGTTTTATTTAAAAAAGAAATGATACCGTGATGATGAATAATATAAGTAAAGTAAACAATGTATGCCCAAACTCCATAGCTATTTGTTATAATAATAAATAACAGAGTTTTAACAGATTATGTCATAACATTCAATTAAATTGTCCCCAAGGTCCATGAATAAGATGATGACGGGAGAAGATCTAATTGGTTTTCTTTTTTGAATGAAGTTCAAGTCAAACAAAATGCAGCAATTCAAAGACTGGCTCATGTGTCTGATAAAAAATGAATAAATATGTTTATTTTTTCTCTGTTTCGCAATATTTCCCCTATGGAATGCACCCATCGACAATGAAGCTATTCGTCATTTATTTAAAATTCAAAATCGATCGTTTTGCCATTTTCTAGTGGACAATAGCCGTTCTCTTTGTTCATATTGATTTAACAAATAGATTATTACTCTAGCCGTTCGATTGACTATGATGTGTGAGTTGGCTTGAGTTGCTGTTTGTCTTGTTTAACCATTTTTCCGCTTACAATGCACTACATGCATTATTCTATTCAGCAACTGATACGTTCGTATTTAAACCAGTTTGAAAGTAAAGAAACGATGTGGAAACGAAAGACGAACTGAAGAAAAAGACAACAGTTTAAAAATTCTTCAGCGTACGCATACAATAACATAGCTAGCTAGCTACATTTAATCAAGTACAAAAACGCCAATACACTCAAAAAACGGTGTTGGAAATGAAAATGTCAATGGAATATTTCTTATTTTATTCGCTTTATTCACGAATTTCATTACGTTTCCTATTAAAATCCTGTGTGCGACGTTTGTGTCAATCTCTGTTCATTATACATAAATGCAGACGATTATTCTTGCATCGATGTGAATCTATTATTTCATTTGCTTTTTGAATCATTTTTTTTTTTCAATCCCGTTCTTCCTACTCTTATTCTGTTTTCCCGATCTTTTTGCTTTTATTCCCAAGTAGGAAGCTACCGCACGCCGAATACGTTACGTATAGCATGATATTGTAATTTAGGAAAATCAACCTTACGTCAATGCTGGGCTCTTAACTTTTGTGGGTGTTATTGTTGTTGTTGGTGATGTGTTTGCCGTCTACTAGAAATCTTTTTTTGTCATTTTGTTCATCGGTGATATTTTACGCAATCGAAAAGGTGTTCATTTTACAGTGTTATATGTATAATATCGATATCATATAGCGTATCAGTTTTTTCTAGTTTTGAAACGAATAATTGCTTTTGCAGTTTTATTTTTTATTTTTTTTTTGGCAGAAGACAAGAACAATGGCTGTCCATTCTCCATATAGAGTATTTTATTTATGAATATTCAGATGCAAGAAAAAACACAAAACTAAATGTGAATCATATGCACTTTATAATCGAAATACTCTGACTCTTTCAAAACAATGGGCAACATCAGCTGAAGCAAGAAGTCGATGACAAGGAAAAAAGCATCTCTGTCTCACACACAAATACACACAGAGAGGTACACAAACATTTACAATGTACAAGCTCATACAAATGAACGCTCGAACGATTTTTGCCATTTTTATCACGAATCATTTTTTTGAACGCAACTTGACGATTGTGTAAATTGAATGACGCTTTTCATGTTGAAAAAGAAAATAATAATAATAATACATGTACGATGCACGCACATTCATTCTTATAAGAAAAACATTGAATTTCATTACAAATACAATACATGCAATGCATCTTATGCACATACGATGTACGCAAATCATAGATGAAGAGGAAAATATGAACCTATTAATTATGGTTCACGCTATCGAATGATTGCGTCTGTATAATTTTCTGTGTGCATATGCATACATATGTGTGAAGGAAAATCGAACATTCACTTCAACTTGGCTATGAGTTGAATTTACTTGCATCAAACAGCGCAACGTCAACAAATACATTTTTTTTTTCTCTTTCCATTTGTAGACAAGTCAAATGAATCAGAAATATTTGGATTTTAAATGCCGAAATTGAAAAATCCATTTCTATTTGAAATTTCAATGTAATTCACCATTATTTTGATTCCAATTCATGTGGACCGATGAGTACACAATTCGATTATTTCATTTCATATTGTTTCTATTATTAATCATAACTTTTTGTTCCTGTTTTTCACGCCTTGATGGATATCTCCAATTCAAAATTATTCAAATAACAAAATGGTCGGATGAATGAATGATGTTCCGCTGTCGAAAATATATCCGTTGCATTCGTACGCAAATTCAAAGTGCTCAACACTAAAAACAATGATCTCACAATACAGTGCACATTGTGATGTACTTTATACATAGAAAGTTGAAAATCCATCGGAAACATATCGATTAAAGTTGCACAACAATCATTTCACCATCAAATATTGATGACAAATCCACGAACGCATTGTATTTCTTATCAATTGTGATTACGTAAATGAGGATTCCCGATTTATTTTTTTTTTTTTTTTTTCAAATTTCGCACAATTCATCGAAAACTGTGTTCCGATTTGGAATTTCGAATACATTCACTACTGTTGATTTACCAATTGAAAATGGATTCTTTTCGTCTGGTTGCTTGAAATTTGTTTCACATATTTGTTGATTAAAAATGTCGATGAAAATAAAATTCCATATGAATCATTCAACGGCGAAATTGTTGCTGTTCCAATATATATACTTATATATATATATATATATATATATATATTGTATATTATTCCGCAAAGGCACACAAACACAAAAACACCTTTGGATTGTTGTTTCATGTGACGCGTTCGATGGACCTTCTTTTTTTTTTTATTTCGGCACATCAATCAATCAAATTAATTATATTGAAATATTGTTGAAACTCACTTAATTCAAATATCAAATCAATTTCAAATTGAACACTGCAAATTTTCGTTTTCAATCAAAAATATTCGAATTACTTCAATTTCGATACTCAAACGTATATTCCACTGACTCGAGACTGACTGAATGTATAGTATATTTCACACAATAGATGGGCAATACATATTTTCGAACGTTGTACAATGAAGGAAAAATATATTTTTATTGAATGCTGTTTAGATTTAAGGTGCTGTGCTGCTTCGACTCTTTGATATGGTGTACGAATGATGTACGGTGTATTCATATACGTTCACTAAACACAAATGTATAATTTACTTTGTATGTAGGACTTTTGCTATTCATATGTGTGGTGACCGCAACTGAATCAAAGAGAAAACCATTTATGTGCACATATAGCAACGAAGACAGAGAGCGCATCATAATACGTGTGTTGTTCATATTAATAATAATTATTTCGTTTTATTTAAATCGTCCAATTCATTTTTCTTCTTCTTCTTCTTCTTCTTTTTCGTAAACTTTTAATTTGGGGCGATGCAATGCAACGAATTTTTGAAAAACAAATGAAAATAAATGAAAAATCGAAAACTATTTAAACGCTCATCCATCAGAACATGGTAGTCAATGGGCACGAGCAATGTGTATGCAGCCTCCGCTCATAATATTTTTTCTTTTTCATTTCATTATTCCATTGCACAACTGAATAAAAAACTGTTTCTTCATCCATCATCCAATCAAGTTAATAATAATAATAAAAATAATTAGGTATGTTGAGAGACAAAAGTACGAGTCAAAAATTTAATCTATAAAAAAACACTATCTTACGCGACGACGTATAGCGAAGAAGCACACATGAAGATACGTTAACATTCGCACACAAACTCACACATACGCACTCTCATCAAGCAGAGGAAAATTCATACGAAATGACGAAAAGAAGAAAAAAAATTGTAATTTTAAACTCAGACAGAAAATGCGAATTTGGTATCGTTGGAATGAGATGAAAAATCAACTTGTAATTTGTTCAACAATTGAAATGCCATCCATTGAATCCCATTGAAGAGAAATTTTCCATTTTCAATTTTTAATTTCTTCTTTTTTTTCGCTTTGAAAATTCCGTGAGTTATTATTGTCCAATTGAGATTTTTGCTGCCATTTTCGAAAATTTATTCATTGTTTCACGAACCATCATTCTTTGCCATGTTCATTTCAGGTCAAAGTAGTTTTCTTTTTTTTCAATATTTTTTGTCGCTTTTTTTTTTTTTTTTTTGTCTCGCTATTTTTCATTCGTTCGTATTGATTGATTGCTGGTGATTGGTGATGTTGGTGGCTGACTTAATATTTACCTGATAGATTTTTAATAATTAAATAATTTGAAACTTTATTATATTTTGCTCACTGAAATTCAATATGAATATTTATTTTCGATTGGAATTTGATTATATTCTTATGGACAAAATCCTTTTTATAAGTTATAAACGTTATGATTAGAGACGAAAGATGGGCGCACAAAAAAAATCGAACTTTTACGATTGCAAGTACTACTTTGTGTGTTAGATGTGACACAATAAATTACACAGAGTGAAATAGTTAGACCGGATATTTGTTATTTCGATTATTGTAGTACCCTTCGAAAATGTGGTAGCCATTTTGATTTTGTGTTCAGTGTTTAAAGATTACGTAAATGTCATTGAATTGTGTATTCGTTATTGGATTTCGATTTTGAAAGCCCACATTCATTAACATTTTATTATCTCTGAAATCCCTTCTCATGCTTGATAGCTAAATTTCAAAACTTCCTCGTCCAAGAAAAAAGTTCTATCGTTTGGAATATTTCATTAAATTTTATTACGTTTTCTATCATTCGGAATACGAACTTCTAGTCACTTGACAGTTCGTTCATTTTTGACGTCTCAACGAAGCCGTCAAATCATTGTTAGTACAATTCAAACTTATTCGGTCTAATGTGATAGCGAAAAGAATTGCTCAAGAGGAAAAAAATTTGTCGAAATGTTTGCAAGACGCCTTTTAAATGTTGGACGACAATTGTTAAATCCATCCAATTGGACTGGAAGTAAGTTCTCATAGCTTTCAATTCTTATGCGAATTCAACAAAAAATGTGATTATAATCGATAACATAACCTAACTTCATTTCAGGTCTATCGCTGGTCCCAAGGAAATCGTTTTTTGATCAACCATGTAAAGTTGAATTTCTGCGAAAAATAACAGTTGAACCAAATATATGCCAAAAAGTTATCAACGATGTGAACAAATCGGTCAATGAACAATCAGAAGGGCGTTTATTTGCAATTGTACACCTGTGCGGTAAACAATTCAAAGTGACGGCTGGTGATCTCGTTGTTATCGAGGGATATTGGGCGCCTACCATCGGCGATAAGATTCGATTGGAAAAAGTGTTAGTTGTCGGTGCCGATAATTTCACATTAACTGGTCGACCGTTAGTGAAGCAAGGTCTCGTTGATGTTCAAGCAACAATTGTTGAAAAGACCATTGCCCATGCTAAAACCACATTCAAAAAGAAACGACGAAAACAATATATGCGTATTAAATGGCATCGTTCAGCTCAGACTTTGGTTCGCATCAATTCGATTACACTTAATGATAAAATCGACAAAAATGAAACCGTTTAAGAAGAATACTTAATTTGAGTATATTTGTTTTGAATCATGAATAAAGCTAGTCTAGAAAAGATTTTGAATTGTTTGTTTTCAATACTTACCAAAAACTGCAATAATAATAATAATCATCCAGAATATCAGTGGATAACCATGTTTTAAAATAAAAAAGGGACCAAATCCATTCATTGGTTAAAGTTTATATTCAGTTTTCAAAAAGTTCTGGGTAACATAAATCGTAAAAATGGTTAGAAATAGCCGATACCTCTCGATTGGGGCACATTTGAATGGAGTCATGGATTAGAAGGAATTTAAGGAATCAAATTTACATGGAAAACACCAAATTAATTATAAATACAAGAATCAAATGCCCGCACGAAATTTTTTTGAATTTGTCCATTGCAATGAATCTTGTAATCGTGTAGATGTTCAATGTTTGTTCATTGCATCAATTCGCACCTGATCGGATTTTAATCATTTCAATCGATTCATACAACGTTAATAATTTGAGATTTTTTTCAGAGTGTCATCGTGTGTCCGATGGTTTATATTGAGTTAGTCTTTCAGTATGTTTGTATGTGTGATTGTATGTTTGTATATGTGTCCATTGTTCAACAGTTGTCTGTACGAAATTCAGGATTTCGTAGTAATAAGCGTAAACTGTCTTTGGTTTGACTAACGGCTTGGCATGTTATTCAGTTGGTTTTGTCAATTTGGGCTGTCAATTTATTTTTATTGTCTCGTCTTTCTGCATAAATTTCAGCAGTGTGGCACCATTATAAGGGGCTTCGCTCCCAGGTGGATACAAACGCATCTAAAAATAAATGAGCAAAACAAATGAACGATGAGTCAAATTATGAATTGATGAATTTTGATCTCGCGATGATTTATTTCGACAGAAAATTTCCAAACGATGAATCTCGATGAGTCTAACACACAATCGATACACATTGATAACGGAATACTGATCAATTGTATGGATATCAATGGAGCCCAGAACGAATTCATCTCAAATTTAAAACATGAAAATGGGTGCTAACTTTAGCAGAATCAACAACAACTAACTAAAGGAATCATTCGCCAAATTGTTGGAAGAAATTTTGTGATTTTATTTGGTTATAAATGGAAAATGAGTCAACGATCTTCTGCTTGTGTTAGACATTGAATATGTGATCAATAGAAATATTGTTAAGACTGCTTGAGAATCATCAATTAAAATAAATAAAAGAAACTAGAACTTGTGTTATTGATATACTGAAAAAAAAATCAATTTCAAAATTCCAGAGCTGTATGTGAAGAATCATTAAAACATTAATATTGCCGACAATCACTTTGATTAATGATCATTATTATAAATATAATATTAGTGTAGCTGTGAAGTAATTTTGGTTGTTTTATTATGTTCACAAGAACTTTTATGATTATTTGATTAATTTTTTTTATTGTCGTGTTTGAATTGAAATCATATTTTGTTTGCTGTTATCTGTTATAGTTATGTCAAATAATTTTTTTCTGTATGTGGTTTTAGTTTTTATTTGTTCAATGTGTATTTGATCAGCCTGATGTAATCGGTACTTCTGTGTTATTTATTATTTCCTCCTCTTTGGCCATTCTTTTCTGGAAAAATTTAAAAGAAAATCGTTTTTTGAATTGAAGAACAAAATTTTAGCACACAACGACTCTAACTACCGTATGACCTTTAAATGTTTCGATAAAAAAAAATTGAGCATTGTTCCCATCCTTAATCGGATCAGGTAACAAATAAAAAATTAATAAACGTATTTTGCCGCCAGAAAGTTTCAATATCGGAACTCTTCTTTCATTTCATAGTGTTCTCAATCAGTTATGAATGTTTAATTTTATATTTTTTTAAATATATCAATATTCTGTCACCATGGAAAAGGTATTTGAGTAGCTTTTCTATTTTGATGAAGAAAATTCAATTTCGCTTGGGAATGAATGAGAAATCTGGATCGAAACTTTTTGACGGCACAATTATTTTCGTTTCTCGAAAACTAACCATTATCCTGTATTTTTCTTTGCACGCATAAATACTCTCGTCCACATTCTTATAACAGTCCGGCTCAAAAACCTCTTCTGGTGGATTGCCTTCGTATTCACACAGCTTATGTATAGGCCGCGCTCTATTCAATCAAATGAAAAAAGTCTGTTTTCTCAACGAGAAAAAGCGAATGTTTTCTTTTCCATTTTTACCTGACAATAATTTTATCTTCACCGGTTGGTTTATTTGGCAAACAATAAAAGACATCCGGTGTATTCTTGTCGAAAACAATATATTTTCGTGTCCAATCTTTCTCATGTCCCTTCACTTTGATCGATTTATCGAAAGTTTTGCCTTTGGAATTTTTCGATTTGTCATTGTTGGCCTCGACACTGCTTAACGCTACCAAAAAAATGGCTGTGTAAGCAATGAACAACGATACTCGTCTCATTGTTTTAATCTGTTCCGAAAAAAAAAATAAAAAAAAAGTGAAATTCGACTTTCGCATAAATTTTGATGTACAAATACTAATTAATTCCAAAAAATACAATCTGTTTCACCGTTAATTAACGAAAAGCATCCATTCGATTCGAAATTTATTTATTTTTTTTTTTAAATAATGCACAATGCACACAAACAACCTTTCTCTTTTTATGCATCTAAACACATTTATAATTTAATTTTTTTTTCTGATGAATTCGGTAGCCTCACTTTTCTTTTATTGAATGATCGGTTTGTTTGAGTTTGTAATAAAGTACACTTCTTGAATACGCAAAACAGACTTCATAAACCGAACCACAATGAAGACACCGAAGCAAATTCAAACTATTACATCTTTTCAGAAATAAACATTTCGTTTCCGTTTACAGTTTGCACAATATTTGAATCTTTCGAGTTTCTTTCGATTTTATAACATTGGGCTTTTGTTCATAGTGTACAGTTACACAGTGTAATTGTAAGTATCTCCCTTTTGACCCAATTTTCAAATATTCAGAATTGATGCTTTTGCTGCGAAATGAAATTCAACAAGATAATGCACAATTACTTCAAAAATAGCTCAACACAATAATGTGCTTCAAAGACTTTCTGCGATAATTGCTACTCGTTATTGCTGTACGAACGCCAAGCGATTATTCAATCATTGAATTTCCTCCAACATAAAAAACGTGAATCGATCGCCTTGGAGAAATTCATTCGATTCATAATAATGACGAAGATCGCGGATGAATCTGTGAAGGCGTTTTTGCTCATTTGCGCAAAATTTCACTAAAAATGGACATGGATTTCGTCATGTTTCCATATTTAGATGAAACAAGTGATATTATCAATGAATACAGATTTCTTTCTGTTTGCAAATCAAATATGTTCATTAAATCGAGTCTATTCGATCTTATAGCACTTGTAATGCCTGATTATTTTGAAAAAATTTATGTTTCAAAGTGTAATACATACAATTTTTTTTAGAAAAATAAGACAAATCTTACATTCATCACTGGAACACTAGATTATGAGTGCACAACTTATGCTATTTCGACTTTTGGTTGTAACTTTACAAAGATGACTGATGTTATTAACATTGAACAAATCGTACGCGAGCACAAAAATGTTTCACGAACGAAACAGAGAATTTTGAATGGAGTTGAAAGAAGGCGAAAGATAATCTCGAAGATCACATCATACACTTACAACACACATACATCCAAATACATATAAGAATTTTTTTGGTTTGGGTCTTGTTGGACCTCTCGTTTGTGTAACTTACCTGTTGTACAAACGAATCATATTCCATTTCGATTCATGCGCACACAAACTACAAATGATGTGAAATGTATAATGTGTATTGTGAATTGATCTGAGGTGTTGTATGCTTGCTGTTGTTCAATAAACGGTTACTCTTCTTCTATTTTTGCTTTGTCTTTCATTCGTTCACTGCTACCTATGAATGTATGGAATACGTTTGGTCCGAATTGAAATTTCGTACGTTTTGCGAGTTTTCAACTTGATTGGCGAATTCGCTACGTGCGTCCGACGTAAAACGGTAAATATTTATGTACATATACAATATAAAAGATTTCAATCTGATACCGTACAACTGATGTAATATTGTAATCT
>GL501451.1:892646-1021949 GCA_000149185.1 Mayetiola destructor
CCACGACATAATAAATATATATACACACACACACACACACACACACACACACACAAATCTTAAGAAAAAAAAAATTCTCAATCCATTGCTTACCTGGATTAACTAAATCAAAATAATAGAAATTGTTATTCGAGCCGGACAGTTGATATACGGAATCAATATATGCACAGAATTTAATGTAATATAGTCGCTCCGCATCGTTGCTGGTGAACTCTTTTTTAAAACTTTCAATATCATAATTTAGTGATTGCAAAAGTGATTCGAGTGCATTATAAAAAAAGTTAAAGCTGGGTTGTCTTAGACTATGTTCATCTATTTTCCAATTCACCATTTCATTCCAATTGGCTATGAATTCAGACTCTCTCTCTCTTTCGCGATTAGACATTTTTCGATAAAATTTAAAAAAATGATCTCGTTTAACAGATTTTCTGAATACTGAAATTTGATTGCCAATTGTTCATGTGAAAAATATTTCGGTTCGACCGTTGTGAGTTACAATATTGAAATGTAGGGCTGCCATCTTGACAGCGACAAATATAAGCGGTTTACATTACGAAATGTCAAAATGCGTCCGTTGAAAGTTTTAAATGTACGACATAAAATCAAGAATAAATCTCTCGGGATTTATGCGAACATCTGACGAGCTGAATATCCAATTCACTTCATTCAAAAACTACAAAATCTACAACGGAAAAAGTTTAAGAAAAAGTTTGATTTTATTTTTAGAATAATAAGAAATAACCGCAAGGTTGTAGATTTTACCGCATGTCATTATTGTGTCGCTGTGTTCAAGCATTCAAATTCTCAACCGCTTTTGAACAAACGCATTTAGGTAAACTAGATTGAGCAGTAGGACTCTCGATGCTTGTGTGATTTTTCAAAAATTGATTATTCTCTGGAAAATAGCGTCGATTCACCGAAGCTATTTAGTTATTTGTGGAAATAGCTTGCTTAGGTGATTTTCCTTTCACTTGTTAGCATCGTCTTGTTGAAAAATAAATAGAATTTGTTTGATTTTATCAAAACGTCAAAAATAACCATGATGGATATTGAAGCAGATGAAAAGCTGTAAGTTTAAATTTTATGTTGAAATGGGCGAATTGTCTGCGATGAAATGGCAATTTATTTCAAATAGCCCAGTTGTTCCCAGTAAAATATTGAGAGAAAAAAATAAACCTTGAATCACAATATGAACATTTCATTCCGATACTCGATATTATATTAATAATAAATATGGCGTCATTTGTAAACTCATTTCTAGTGGCCGTGTTTATGCAGTAATGGATGCGAAGACACGACATTTCCTATCCAAATTTAAAAGCAAATTGGACCGATTGTTTTCGAAAGAACTCAGTGCAGTATATTTGGATAAAATGGGCGACCATTTGGAAACATTCTACAATGACGTCAACGATGAGCTCGATACAAAGCATATCAATATGGCCAAAAAAGTCGATGGTAATTTAAAATTTAATATATTTAATAATGATACACATCTCAAATCTGAATATTGAGGCCGAAAAATATCAAATTTATTTCGTATTTTGAATAGATTTGCTCGAAGAAGCTCGAAATCTTAAGCGGCTATTGCGAGACACTGCATTCAATTTGTTTATGAATGACAACAATGAATTATCTTTGATGGATTATAAGGATAAATTGGAAGAAGATATGGCCGATCTCCGTCATTTATACGAGAAAAAGAAAATCATCATTGATGAATGTTTATTGGAACAAAAGGTGATTTGCGAAGAGCTTGGTGAAGAGCCAAAGGAGCTAACATCCGATCCGTTGGCAACTGAGGTAGAAATATCCGAATTCAAGACCTACTTGGTTGATCTACAACATGAAAAATTACGACGAGTCCACGAGATTGGTTGCCTTCAGCAACAGATCGAAGAGATTTGCAACGAGATGGAAATTACTGTTAGCGATACAGCTCGAGCAATGTAAGAATTATTTTCATTATAATCAAAATGAACAGAGTATTGTTAATATGAAAATTACTTTTTGTCTAGAATAAAGCCAACGGTGGAAGATATTACACGTTTAAAGTCAGAAGTGGACTATTATGATAAACAGCGCGAATCAATTAAATCAGAATGCGATCATATACTCGACAAATTGGAGTCACTGTGGGATGTTCTTGATTGTCCTCCATCGATTCGTGAACATTATCGTAATATTGGACGAAAATATACACAAAAATCGATTGAAATCCTTCAAGGTGAATTCAAAAAGTGCAAAGAAACCAGACAACAAAATATAAAATTGGTTATTGAAAACATGCGCGAAAGAATTGTTCATCAATGGGACAAAATCTATCGATCCGAAGGGGATCGACAAAAGTTCCAGGAATATTTTGAAAGTTCATTATATAACGATGATTTATTGACACTGCATGAAATGGAATATGAAGAATGCAAGCAATTCTACGATGAAAATAGGTAGGCTTTATTCAAGATATTTATTTTTTTCAAAAAGATTTTGAGTCGCTAAATAAATGTCACAATTTATAGGAAAATTTTCGAATTGTACAAGGAACGAAATCATTGGTTCGAAAAGAAAAAGGCAATGGACGCCAAACAAAATGACCGAAATCGCTTCAACAATCGAGGCGGTCAACTTTTGAAAGAAGAAAAAGAGCGTAAGATGATGGAAGCAAAAATTCCGAAAATTGAAAACGAAATCAAAACACTGGCTCTAGAGTTTAGTGAAAAAAATAATCACGATTTTTTGATAAATGGTGAATCGATCATTGAGGTAATGGAAAAGGAATGGGAAAACTATCGCGGCTCAAAGCTATTGAATAGTGCCAGAAAACAAGCGGCGACACCGTCACGTATCGGAGCCATGCCGAAGACACCGGTTTCAGTACGTGGAAATACAACATTAAAACGAATTGCTTCGAATTCAAAGTAAGATTTCATAAAAAAAAACATTTTGCATTTATTTATCTGTACATATTAGATATTAACGTTCATTTTATTAACAGTCTGGTTATGTCAACGGGTAATTTGGCCAAAAAGCGTCATTTGGAGCTTCCATCGGGTAAACATGCAACAACATCTACGAAAAAAGTGAACGCAACATCGACAACTGTCTACAAAACAAATATCAAACGGAATCTGTTGAGTCAAATGGAAAACACAGCAGTTGAAAATGGTTTCGCCAGGCCGAGAGCTGCATCAAAGCTGCAACCAAAGCCACGAAAAGTATGATGAATATTCGTGGGAATTCGGTTCATGTTTGTTTACATTTATTTTTTTTTATAATTATTTTCAGTCAATCGCCAATATATCAGCTGTTAAAATTAAAAAGAAGTATCGCCGTTCATCAAAAAGTTTCGGCTTTGCACGTCTTTCAAACATTACTGGAACCGAAGAGTCCATCATCAATTATGATGCTTTTGAGGTAAGACTCTACTTGATGAGGCGCGTGACTCCTAGCAACTTTGTTAATAATCTCTTTGTAAATTTCAGAGTAAAATGAAATCGACGGAGGTACACAATTCGTCCATTGTTGAACAACAGGAGAACACACCGACTTATAGTGCAAAAAAAATGAGTTCCATGATTCAGCCAGAATACAAAACGCCAACCAAACTTAACAACAACACAAATCGCACTCCACTTAAATCCAATTTTGCAAGATTACAGACGCGAAATATCAATGATTATGTTTAAATGGACCAGTTTTGAATTCGATCCACTCATCTTTTTCCATTCCAAAATAGTAATAATTTTCGTATTAATTAGAGTATTGAAGACAATATATATTACATACGTGGTGGAGGGGGGTTAAAAACGAATAATTGAAATGGCTAATATAATTTAATAATATTAAATTTTTGTTAAGCCATTTTAATTGGCCGAGACATTGTTTCCTGGAATAAAGGTTGATTGCTTGATTGACAATCATTCATAAATGTTTAGTAAATCATTCATTTTTCACTTGCTTGCATTGGCATTATGGCCAATTTTTTCGACAGAACTTACAACAAAAATATTCAAAAATAAAATTAAATGTTTTATTTTACTTTGAAAGAGTTTCCATATTTGAATAAAGGAAATCTATGTAAGTATATTTGAAGACTTACATTCACCCTCTAAATGTTCGTTCGTTTCTACGATGATTTCACTCATGGGTTGTTACACAGTCTCGATGCTCGATAATATAAATTATAATTGAAATAATGTAATAAACCGTTTGTATTTGTGGTGAATATATTTGTAATAATTCGTGGGATATTCGTTTATATTCGGTATGTTTCATGATTAATAAAATATTATCATTCAATCCACAGAATTGCAAAATATTTGGAAATTTTTAAATTTAAGTGCGTTCAAGAAGAAAATTCATTTTAATTATTAAGAAATGCCCTTTCCTAAGGAACTCCAGGCTATTCACCGTTACCTAAATTTTGTATTGATAAAACTAGAAGAATTTCACAATATTTATATGCGCGTACATACGCCGTACACTTCTTCTGTTAATATTGAGTAAAATATTGAGCCAGTATAGTTGATTTATCCCATTTCGAAATCCAACTAACTTAAGTCTATTAAGTCCGTTCAGGTTCTGAGTTCATATCAAGTGAATAAATGCAAATTATTTCAATTCACTGGATTGAATTACATTGAAGAGTGTTCAAATTATTAATTATGACGTTTCACTTTTTGTGTGTAACACAAGGTGGAATATTTCGAAGAAAAAACTTTTTTTTTTGAGTAAACGGACTATTTTTTAGTTAAAACAATTTATTGATTCGTTTATTTTCTTTGCTTTTGAGTCTCATTGTTAATCAGATCTCAGTTTCTTTGCCGCCATCCGATTTAATCCCTAGTTGGTTTTTCCAGAAGTTTGAAATAACTCAAAAAATTATCCATATTGGTGTCGTGTATCATCTGTTATGGTTGCTAGTTGTGATTAATTTTCTAATCAAAATATTCATTACAATGTTTTCATTGCATTTAAATGAATTGGTATGGAATTTCAATTCGAATATGGTATTTAATTGTTGATATTGCTGTAAAAAGAACTGCAACATTTGAATCAAATAAGCGAATAAAATCAAATGAAATGTTTGCTAACAAAGCACTGATTGAAATGAATTTCAGGAGATTTTATTGCGCCATCTGGAAAATAATACCAATGGAGAATATTCATTGATATAAGAGCGAAGATATTGGGCCTGCTCATGAACACAATAGATGACAACAAATATTATTTTGATGGCAACATTTACATATTCTTTGATGGAATTTTCCATTAATTTGGTATCAGTTTTATGGCAAAAAATATTGGAAGAATATTTTTGAAATGTTGTTTTTATTGAAGTGAATGCTTCTTCATCAGTTATTTCAGTTTGATTTGATATAATTTTTTCTAATGGAATCGGATGACGTTTTTCGAACGAGATGTGATTGACCTTTGATAAGGCCAAATCCTGTAACCCTCAGCTCGGAAATTTAGAGTAATGCGCGTAAGTCAAATCGTAGCCAGGAAAACGACAATATTGAATGTCACGTCGTTTCCAATCACCAATTGTTGTTTTGTAGTCCATGCCATGACCGGCATCTTGAGCCTTGGATGTCTAAAACATTTACATTTGATAAGCAAAATATATGAAACAAATGAATTATTCGGGAGTTTTTATTTGGTTAAATGATTTTTGAAAATACCTTGCTGATAAATATGGTAACAAGGAATTTGCCTGGCTGGAATAGTTTGATAACGCGTGAGATCAAGTCCCCATAGTTTGATGATGCCACATTACTTTCGAAGCTAACATAAGAGAATTCTGGCTCCGGTGTAATATGAATGGTCATGTAGCAACCCTGAAAATATGTTAAATGATATCATTCGAAAATAAGAGCGATTAAAATTAATTTTTCATTCATTCACGTGAACGCAAACTGACAAATGAAAGGGATCACAGGAGAGAGAAATGATAAACAAAACACTCGACAAAAAGGCACACATTGTTTACTGATAACATTTAAATTTCCGAACTCCCAAAATCGATGTGACCAGAATATTAATCGGATTCGTATTCGAGTACCCTCATGAGTTATTAATTGTTCAATTTTTATATGATTTGTTCATTTTGATTGGTATTCAGTAATCATTATGCATTGTGAGTGACAAATCAAACTGATAAATGAATGAGGAAGGCAAAAAAAAAGGAACAGAAACAATTAGTTGAAAATGATCATACAAACAAATTGAAATGCCATTGGAGGGGAAATGAAGGATTGAAGCATGCTATACCACTTACTTCTTTATATTCATCATTTCCAGTCAACTATGATTAGAGTTATAGAGTTTGGTTTTGAGAAGAGAGAAATTAAAGTTATCGAATGTGCTGTCAATTGAATTGAAATATGAATCAAACATTCACTATTATACTTACACCTAATTTCGAAATTCCATTCATGGAATAACCACATGGCTCGAACAGATAATCATCGATAACCATGTCTGGAATGAGCAATTCAATGCCAGATTTCTATTGAAATAAAATAAAATCGATTAATCAATAACATTCAGTTTGATTACCCAGTTGAAAGGCTTCCCAGTTCAATACATACCTCAGTGGCTTCAGTCGCATTTTTGCATTCTTCTTTGGTGAAAATGGCCATAACATCTGGATCCAAGTCTGTCATCAAAATTTCAATGGTTTGATCCGATTCAATTGAATGCATATTACGCGGAACAGTTGCCGATGGTGTCATTCCACCTTCACGACTGTATGTGTATAGATACCAGCAATCACGATTAATCGAGCCCAAACAATAGGCCCGACCATTGTCAAAAAACGAATCCAATAATGAAACTTCTTCTTCAAAGCCGCGATGGGGTGTCACTTGCAAATCGGGACGCTTGAAATTTTTACGCGAATAGAACAGATAATCAACATCTGAATATCCGGCCAATGTTTCAGCCATTTGTAGTAATGGTTCAAGACATTCCAACGGTGTTGTTGTACCACAAGTTTTTAATATCCAACGACGTTTCGACACAAACATGCTGCTTTCGCTATGATAAATAAAAGAAAAAAGCAAAAAAAAAATTACGATAATTTTTGAGTAAAAAATAGTTTCCAATGTTGACCATTTCATTAGCCAAACACTATGTGACACTGAGTCCAGAGCATTTTAGCCATCCATTCAAATGCATTGTGTTAAATGTTAAAATATTTGCTAATTCTACCGGTCGTTTATTGGCACATGCGCTTGAACCATGAAATAAATAAGAGCTTCAGAATGTTATTTTTTTTATATCATTTATCGATGGCAATGAGTGAAGCGGAAAATAATTGAAAATCAATTGTCAAATATGCATACAATGGAAGAAAATTCACGTTAAATGTCGAATCAACAAGGGCATCGAAAAGGTTCTGAATTTGCACTTTTCATATGTGTAGAAATGTAAATGTAAACATGCTTCGCCACCTCTATCCATATTTACTATGTACTATGCACAGGATTAAGGTTTAGGTACATAATTAATTATTATTCAATATTTCGTTATTCATGGTGTTTCGTGCAATGTTTGATTTTCATTTTTTTTGGTCTTTGTAGCACGCAAAAATGTGCATGGATATCGTCATTATGATGCTATAACCAAGTGAAAACCGTATTTTCTCGTGTTTTTTTAAGATATTCGCATTCGAATCATAATTTTAGCGACACATGCTATGGCCACTAAGTTAAAAATACACAATTTTTCCACGTGAATTTGTTAAATGAAAACGAGAAATCGATGTTCGGCCAGTTGTCCTTCAAGTTTTATCTTAAAGTCACATATTTAGTCATATGGTTGGTTAATTGCCAACAATCTTGTACGTTGAAAATTCAAGTTTTGCGTCACAGTCATAAGAAATTGACAGCCAAAAAATATCGATCTCCGTTTAACAATTTGCAGCGAAGTGTGAATTATGATAAATCTTGAAATATATTATTGTTCGAATCTTTGTTATTGATCTGTATGAATTGTCTATTTCAGCAGATCAATTATAATTTGTATATAATAATTATTATTCAATAATGGAAGGATATATGAAATATGAATTAATACTGATTAGCCGTTAAATCCCATAGTTCGTAATGTTAAATGACCGTGTTTTCTTGCTTTTGTCAATGAAAAAAACTGAAATTGTTGTTACCAATCGAAGGAACGAAGAAAACTTATGAAGCTGTCGAAAAATTCACCATTTCAAGTGGTTGAGCCATAAAAACTCAAAGCTAATTGAAGAATGGAGAGTAAAAAACATATAGAGTCGATTAAATTCCGCTTGGAAACTGAAAATTCACATTCAATTTGGATTCTTCCAAAGTTTCTGGAATTTTCGACCAATTGAAATTTGATTTGATTAAAGAATGCCTGTTTTAAATTTTCATAATTGAAATACACATCATTCCAGGTTTCGAAGTGTTAAGTGTCAATCGACACAATTCATACTCAAAACTGATAACCGTCGGCCAGACACAAGATAAGAAAAATCGAAATCATTGTTAAATCATTGTTCCACAGGAAATATACACTTGATGCGAAGTATCGAGGTGTCATAAAATCTTACACATGTCATCAATTATTGTTTTTTTCTTTTTCGATTACAACATTATTTTAGCCAATTGTTGCAAAAATTATTCGAATCGTTTGTTATTATCAGTCATGCGATTGCAATACATTTTCCATTTTCAATTCATTTATTTTTTTTATCATAAATATTAACAATTCAAAGGTGTGTCAAGGACCAGAAATGATTCAACAAATTCGAATATTTTAGCAAATTTTCGAAAATATATTGAAATTTCAACATCAACTACAAAAAACATTTGTTTTACACATAATGGAAACAATTCAAGGAATGAAATGCGACCACCGAGTATCTGATATCTTGAGTTCAAGTTTTAAATATATGTATATTCAAACTATGCTACAAATCAAAAATCATAACTAATGCAGTTTGCGATGAGTATTGAGTAAATATTGACGTAGTATTTGTGTGATCAAAAATCGTTCAGTTCTTTAAATTTAGAGGAAGATGTGAAAGCTTCCATTTCATGAAGTGAACAAGTCAGTGAACAATTTGCTTCCAGCTTGCAGCCAGCGATTGATATGCGATTGCGAAATATGACGTAAAAAAATACCTTGTGTAAAAAATACTCGGGCACATGTCCGATTCGTGAATGAACCTGTGTTATTCGCGTACACTTTCGATAACAGTCAATATTGTTTCAAAGAGAATAAACAATCGGCGATACGTTATTTGAAATATGCAACGTGTTACAAATGAAACCAAAGTAATCAATTGATAATGGAAAATTGATTTTCAAAAAAATTGAATAGTGAACGAGTCGAACCAAATGAGTCGCAATTTGTTCATAAATGTAAACTAAGCACAAAAATTCATTATTATCATAAACTGGAACAAAACATGAGTCATCTCACCTAAGAACGTATGCATCGATCTGGTCATTACGTTTGAAACTAATAATTTCACATCGGACTGATTTCAATAGCGCATCCCACATAGATCTGAAATAGATAAAGCGGGAAAAAATGAATAAACAATAATAAGCCATCGAAAAAAGAAATGAGTTTGAGTTTATTTAAATTGCATTCAATCAATGCTTAATGCCAAGATTTACGAGAACGAAAAATTTCATATTTTAACTATAATTTGATTACGTTCCACTCTGATGGATCAATGTATTGGTCGATAATATTAGAATCGGCTTTGTACGTTGTACGGATTAGTGTGCAATAGAAACAAGCGAAAGTGAATTTGGCATTCGTTTGTCATGAGTCCACAGTGATGGTGTTGTTGTCTAATTCATGCAAATTTATCGCAGCGTATTTTGAAAAACCGGCTGAATGCGGTCTATATTTAAACATCTAATTTGTTAGATGATCAAGTTTTGTGAACCGATGAATGATGGACATTTTCATCATTCTTTATATTTCTTTCGTTTTCCGTGTTAGCTATCAAATTAATAACAACAACAATCATATGATTACAATAATATTTGCATCGTTTACTTTGTCTCAATGGTTCAGCCATTTCTATCACACTTCAACCAAACGAGAACAAAATAAACGTGCGAAAATTAAATCAAACCGCTCAACTCAAAGTCTGAAAGCGCCATATCGTCTGAATGGGGGCGAATTTCTTTTACACATTGAACTTGAATTGATCAATTTGAACAAAATCAACGTTCAAAGACCTCAGCTCAATGAGAGATTTTCACTCATCATTCAAATATTGTCAGTATCCGATACTATGAGGCTAATGATAGCAAATCGTAATAGCTTATTCAGACAGCTATTCTGAGTTTAATAAGGATTCCATTTGATTCGTGACTTCAATGGCATCACGATTATCAACCAACACACGACAAACATTAGTTATTGGTTATTGGTATGGCCAATAACTCGTTAGTCAAAATGGAACGTAATTTGATTAAGGTATTGAGAGATATTCGTCATCTTTTTTTTCTTTTTTCTGTGTGTGTTTATCAGCTTTGTAGCTTTGATGATCTGAATATAACTATCAGTTATTAAAAACGTGAGGGAAATTCATGCCAAATATTATTGATAATAATCATGAAGCTCATTCCGTTCGGTCCCGATTTGATAGAAGAATCAGATCATTGAATCAGAAAAATTCCTGGTTCGATGGCGATAGGTACGAGCATAAATTATGATGAAGATAATCGATGTTGACAGAGGGAAACGCAAACAATTTCAAAATGAATACTTCGTGCGAATTTCGGAGCCGAACGAGAGAGATTATGTAATGAATTTCACCCTCGCAAGGACACAACACAACGACAACGTCAACAATACAATCACAATACATCTGCGTATCATTGTAACATTTTCAAAATTTTCACATAGTGCACTATGCACACAATACGTACTACTAGAGCTGTGTACATTGTACATTGTACATTGAACATGCTCAAATATCGAAAAACTATATCTGTAAATTGCGATGATGAGAATCGTTTCGAATTCACTATTTTAACAGTAAAACATTTTTATTTATTTGTATCTCGTGTAAAATGCGTATTCAGCTCATCCGCTGAAACCTCGACGTTCAATTGACGGGAAATGAAAAATTCATCGGAAAATAATAAATATATATACATCGAAATAAACAAAATAAACAAAATATTCGTTGAACTTGGTATTGCATTGAAATTTGACGACAACTGTGGTGTCGGGCACTCTCTCTAACATGCAGAGAAGGAAAAAATGAAAACGAAAATGAGATAAAAATGATGAAATGCAGAGCACTATACGATCGATTAAAAGAGGAAAAACATCACATATAAATGAGCGAAAAATATGAGCACAACAGTGGTAAATGTCCTCTTCTTCATGCTTTCAGATCAAATTTCTCTCTTAATTTTTGTATTTTTTTTTTTCATTTTTTCAACTCCTTTTTGTTGTTTGATTTTGCTTTGGGCACTCTTTCTCAGCTCATTTTGAGTTGATTGTTTTTTCTTCTTGAGCCCTTTCATTTCATATCGTTTTCGCTTTCAATTTTTCGAAATTTCAAGTCAGTTCTTACCTTGGAATTTTCCGCAAGTCGGCGTTTTTGTTCATTTGATTTGGACAGAACCAAATCTCCAGAAGTTTTTCAACACCTTCAAAATAGTGCGGTGGGCTGATAGTTTCATTATCAGCCATCGCAATTGATATTGTTGTTTTTGATGGATTTACAAACGCTAATAATACGTCACTATATCATCTGTTTTGTTTTCGATTTTCCGATATATTTCGTTTTGCAATAAAAAACGGAATTTTTATTCTATTTTCAATTAATCTATCGATAAAATTTGAATCAATTGAATTTCTATTGATTGTCGCTAGGATTTTGGCATGAAATTCATTAGAATTAAAATCGAAAATTTGTTGTTGAAAAATCACTTTCTCCAGAATATTCGATAATATTTATTGTATCATGTATACATATACGTATATTTGACTTTTTTTTACATGTATAACACCGCAAAGAGGATTCAAGTAAAATCTAGTTCAAACGAAATGAGACGTTTTCATTTAAATCTGTTGCTAGTTTGACGTTTCAAACGAGACTGGCACACACTGCACGAGTGTCTATCGTCCAAGTGCCCGAGTTCTCGCGCTGTCGCTATTTTTGTTGTATTTGTGACTTTTATACGTATTTTGTACGATACTACACGAAATTCATATGTATTTAACTATTTGAATGTAGAATAGCGGCGATAAGACTATTTGAAAAAAAAAAGAAAAATGTGCGCGAATCTGACAGATTCATGCGATGTTTTGCGACATTTTTCCCTTTTTCGCATTTGAATTTCGATTGGTAGTTATTTTCATTTGATTCACGAATATATTTTTTTTATTTTATTTGTTTTAGATTGACTAAATGATTAATTTTTGATTTTAATTAAGTATATAAAAATGTTCACCAGCCCCGTTACTTCATAGGATTTTTATAAAAAAAAATCGATTAAAAAAATAAATTTGTTTGAATTCTATTCAAAATGGTGCTTTCCAACCACCGAATTGCTGTTCTAATTCCTCAGCAACAGCAATACAATCACGATCACGATTTCTTGATGCGACTACTTGAATTCCCAGCGGCAAACCATTTGAATCCAAGCCGAGAGGAACCTAGAGAATATCCATCACATGAATTTCTAGTCGAAAATAAAATCAAGAATGTAGCAAATTATACCTGTGTGGCCGGTACGTGTAATACATTGAAAATCGACCAATAGCTAAAATCGCTGACATTCAACAATAAAGCATAGTGAAATGGTGCGGTTCGTGTCATATTATGATATAATAAAATGCCATCGTCACCCAAAATATTCTGTTTTAAAGAAGAAATGAGTTGCTTAATTTCAATTTGTAACATTCATTTGATTTGCTCATTTTATTACCGTAAGTTCTTCGTCGCATTTTCGTGTAATTTCTTTGATTTTGTCTGCTTTTTCCTTTGGCAAAATATCATCGATAAGTGAATAAATGGAAGCCATCGTATAATTACTTGTGAATGTTAACTTTTTCACCAGCTCCAAAATTGGATTCAATCGAGATCCATTTCCGAGCAATACATTGAAATCGGCTGGTTCTTGTGTCATCCAATAGCGCCATAATTTTGTTGCCCTATCAGTTCCATGCAATTTAATTTCTTTTGGTTTAATTTCAGTGATTTTTTCAAAATGTTCAATCGTTCTGCAATTGATATAGAAAAAAATCATTTGAATTGAGTAAGCCATTTTCTTCTGATTCATACAAATATTGTTTTCAATTGAGAAGAACTAACTTTGTCATCGCCGATTGCAGTTCACTTGAAACAGGTGTACAGCGATGCTCACCACTTTCACGAATGTAGTAGTACTTCAATTTGCGTACATCCACCGGTCGATCGAGTTTCAATACGTTATGCTGTTTTGGTTCAACTAACATCTGAAAAGGTCAATAAATTGTTTTTAATATTGGGAAATTTTGAACCAGCAATCGTTTTCCCTGTCTTATGTTTTACCTTGAATAATGGAAGTAAATCTTTAGCCGATCGGCACATTGGACCGGGCACAACCATGGTGGAAGCTTCCTTTCCCGTCCGGAAGGTACAACCTCTCGAATTTATCGTTCCTACTGTTGGTTTATGTCCGAAAATTCCACAATAAAAAGCCGGCATTCTGATTGAACCACCAATATCCGTACCCAGACCAAATGGTGAGGCACAAGAAGCAATTAATGCAGCTTCGCCACCACTTGAACCACCAGTGGTTCGTCGAGTGTCGTATGGATTGTTTGTTTTTCCAATCAAATTATTTCTCGTTTCTTGCCAACGATTAACCTCAGGTATATTTGATGTTGCAATTATAATAGCTCCAGCTTTTCGTGCTAGCCGTACACATTCGGCATCCTCTTTAGACGTAGTATTTTTGCGTGATAATAATCCAAGCGTATGTAATTTACCTCCGACTGATGTACTATCTTTTGTTGTAAATGGTACACCTAAAAATGGTTTTTCCGAATATTCATCTTCCGAAATCTGTTTTTTCTCAATTCTTTCATCAATTGCTTTAGCTTCATTCAATGCATCTGCAAATGGTCCGTCAACGATTGCATTCAATACCTTGTTCACCTTGATTTGATTAATCAAAATTTCAAAAATAAACAATTTAGAGAGAACACTTCGAAAAAGGCCTATGATCAAACAAACCTCTTTCATACGGTCAATTGTTGCTTGCACAAGATCAATAACTTTCAGTTCGCCATTTTTAATGAGTTTTGCCAATTCAGTTGCACTTTTAGCCAAAAATTTATGTTCATTTTTCAATGGAGGACACGATTCCTTATCCCCAAAATACCAATCCAGTGATATTTCACAAATTTTATCTTTTATTATTAGGCCCATTGAAATGACGTAAAATAAAACCTTCCACGCAAAATCGCGAAACAATTGAGAGAACTTATTCGGACGCACCTTCTTCCTCTATAAGAAACAAAACAAAAATGAAAATCGAAATATATTTCTTTTTGAACTCCCAATTCTACCACAAAAGTTTGATTGGGCATTTGATAGATTGGTTCTGAACTTTGACCACCATTCAGACGTCAAACAACGTATATACGCACCTTTTCTTTGATTTCAACCTTGGATTTTTCCACACACATTTTACTGTTTCTGTTTTTTCTCTTATTCTGACCACTTATGTTAATCAAATGAATAACGCCACTTTGGAAGCCAAAAAGAATTTATATGGAAACGATAATTATTCGAAATATGATTGATTTCCAAACGCAAAGAAACAGAAAACAAATTAAATTATTTCGTTCAATATCTGATCAATATGATTGAAATATTTTAAATTAGCGATGCAAAAGCTGAATGACAAAACGAAATTGGAACTGAAGTTTATCATACACCGTACACCGTATAACTGACTTTATATATGATGCACGTCATCAAATACCAAACACACAATATAATACTTGTGTTATGTTATTCAATCGAAAACACCGCATACCGCGTATCATGTCAAGGTATGATGGTTCGTGGAACGAGCGGAATTTGGAGAAAATTTAATGAATGCAGTTTAGATGTGAAACAAATTATTTTTATGAAAATGAATATTTGCTTTATTCATAATTCATATTACTTGAAAACCAAGAAACCTTTTCAATAAAATTTATGGATTTATTCTGCAAAAAAATCACTTTCCCAAACCATATGCAGCACGAAGATTGTTAAAATATTCCATATCTTTTGTGTTGATGGATGGAACGAAGTTTGCGATCGCTGTGCGGAAGTCATTCAAGTTCACCAGCACATCTTCCGATGTGAGACATTTAATTGTTTCGTCATCTGAAAAAAAAAGACAATTATGAATGATTCAATCAATGAATGGATTAATAAATGGATTCACCATCGTTATCTTGATGATTTGTGATTGTTTTTCGAACAGCTGATAACCATGCATTTGAGCAGACCGAATAAATATCAGCACCAGTCATATCTTCTTTCATAAGTGATGCAATGGAGTTTATGCTCAATCCGTCACTTAAATTGAATCTGCTCAAGGTAAAAACAAAAATGTTATTATTATTATTATTTGAGCTATTTCAATGGACAGCGTAGATCTTACTTTTTCATTTGTGCTGTAAGAACAGCCGATTTATCTTCGATAGTTACGCATGGTCCAACGTAAAGCAATTTATCAAATCTTCCTGGCCGCAATAAAGCTGGATCGATTAAATCTGGCCGATTAGTTGCGGCCAAAATGAAAATCTGCTTTTGTTGATCGGCATCACTTCCTATCATATCATCCATTTCAGCTAACAATTGACTTACAACACGATCCATAACACCGCCTGAATCACCAGCAGCACCTCGATTCGGTGCCAATGAATCCAATTCGTCTAAAAATATTACACATGGAGCAGCTGATCGAGCACGTGTAAACACTGAGAATTCAAAGAAGGGAAAACTCCAATAAAATCCAAATAATAACGCAAATAAAGCCTTTTTTTTCAACAAACCTTCTCTAACATTCTGTTCACTTTGACCGACATACATATTCAGCAGTTCAGGACCTTGGACGGATAAGAAGCTCAAATTGCATTCGGTAGCAACTGCTTTTGCCACCAATGTTTTGCCAGTTCCTACAAAAAAAAAACACAATTCATATGCTTTAAGTTTTTTTGATGATATTTGTTGTAAACAAACATACCCGGTGGGCCGTAAAGTAAAATACCAGATCGCCTCATATTTTTACCCATTAAATGGACATGTTTCAATGGTAGCCCAATGCTGCTTTGGATCTCATCTTTAAGTTTTGCTAAACCTCCGATATCTGACCACAATACTTTCGGAACCTTTGGAGCCCCTAAACTGTCCGAAAAATCGCTTTGCATTTCTTGTAAATGTTTAATGAAATTCTCCATTTGTAAACAATCTTCGAATTTCTGCAGACTATGCACATCTCGGACTCGTAGCATATTTTTGGTTCCATTATCAAATAATAGTTTAAGATCACCGAATAAAAATCCCTGAGTTTTGTCAGCAATCTCTGTAAGAATGCTCAAATTTTTTGAATTCTTCAATTGTCGAGACAATTGATACTTAGCTGCTTGCATGCATCGTCCATCCCATATTGCCACATCACTGAAATCATTTCTTTGGCTATTGTAAATAATTTGCATCATAATTTCTTTATGTAAAAACCATTGGAGATTATTGTATCGTTCATTTTTATCAGGTGCATCAACGGTGATTGTCTCCAAAAATTGGCTTTGAATAATCGGTTTCAATATTTTACCATTTGATAATGCAATTAAAACAATTGGGTAAGTTCGCTCCTTGGCAAAAAGATTATGAAGCTCCTTTTGGAACATAGTTAAAACACGAAGATCTTCACGTCCCTCATTATCAACTCCAAACACCTCAAAATTGTTTAAAATGAAAAATAATGGTTCACATAAATTCGCTTTGGCCAATACCAATTTCAACTTTGCCTCAGTTTGTGCGGGTATTTGTGATGACGAAATTTCAGTGCAATCAACCACATATTGTTGGAATCCTAAATACATTGCAACTGCATTCACTAACAAACGTTTTCCTGCGCCGCGATCACTTTGTATCAAAAATGCTGGAAATATTCTATTCGATAACAATGGTTTCTTGACATTGATTGTACCGGTTGCTGGACTAGACGCAGCTGATGGAGCAGTCATACTGTTTCCAATGAACGGCATAATACAAGCCTTTAAATTCTTAAAATATTTTACAAGACCCCATGGACATGAGCTAACCAAACATGTTTCGTCCAAATGTTGTCGTGAAATTGGAAAATTGATACTCGTTGATTGATGTAGTGTGGTTGCACCTTTAACCACAACAGCAAAGTGTTCAAAAGCATAATCGCTCGATTCCAAATGAATGCAACGAAAATACAACTTTCGCAAACTCTCGAAAATATGGAAGAACTGTGAATACAAAGAGGTTCCAACTTGTTGTTCATCTAAGACAATTTCGTATGTGTGATTGCGATAAAGTATTCGTGGTGACGTAAAAAAATTTGTTATTATTTCATCGGTAACATCCAATGGTAGTTCGTATGGATTTTTTATGAGAAAAACTGTTGCACTATTTGCCAATCGTGGTAGGCATTGGTCAGCGGTCATTTTGTGCACTTGAACCAGTAATGGTTGTCCTTCTTTTAATTTGTTTTTGAGTCGCCAATTTTGATAACAATTCTCACTAACGAATATGCAATTTTTTTGACACTTGGCCACTGCTAAAACTGGCAACAGTATCGTTGAATTCTGTTTGTTTAATATGGTTTGCACAAGATCTGGTGATCCAGATTTTTCGGATGATCCATTGCTATTGCTATGTGCACCGAACACAATATTCAGCCAGTTTTGTTTTTTGTTCAATTCATGTTTGTCGTAAATTTCGTCGGAAACCAAACAGTAATGATCACTCAAATATGGTTCACGTGCTATTAAAATGCTGTGGAATTTATTCGGGATTGGAAGCACACGTAGTCTTGGATTCTTTCTCAACTCTACAAGCTTGTTGAAGGTTTGAATTAATAAAAATGATGGGAAAAAATAGCATGGATATTGTGGATAGAGTATTTGTGATGCTCGAGCGAAAGTTTGATAGAATATCAAAGGACATGATGGTGAAACTGCTTTTTTCACTGCCATTGTGATATATGATGAACTTGTACGATCAATTTTCGGAAAAAATATTCAAATTGCACGAAAATTTTAATATAAAAGAATCAAAAATTCACTCCCAATACACTTTTCTACTGACTCACACAATTTTCAAACTGGAACTGTTTTCTCCCAACTTTTTCATTGATCATCGGGCTTTAGTCATAACTATATTTATAAAACGTCTGCGTAGATTAGCCAAAGGCCGTGCACTCATACTTCAGCTACGTAATGATGAAAATTTCGAAAACATTTTGGCTATTTTTAATATTTGTTTTTGGTTTTCCGAATGCCTGCTGTTTGACATCTTAGTTAAGGTAAAAATGAAACGCAGTGGTATTCATTAAACGTCAATGGTGTCATGATCTATGTTGACAGCTGTCAATCCTCATTGAGTGGAGCTGAAATATATATTTTTTTTTTATAAATTATTGTTAATGCAATAAGTTCTATGTTCTTGGCTGAAATTTGTGATTCTTCATGAAACCGATATGAATTGCTTGTTGCGATCTTCATGTGCATACTCATTCTTTGGTATCTTAGTAATTTTCAATATAGTTTATGTGATAAAATGTGATAGAAATGAAAATATACCTCGACAATCGATTCGGTCCGTAGATATAAGAAAAACGGACATTATTGGACCAGGACTTCAGCCAGATAAAATTGTCTTGCCGGTAAGATATTTTTACATTTATCCCCGAGATGCGTATGGAAACAGGTAAGTTTTGAATTTTGAAATACAAGTCTCAATTGCATTCGACTATCGAACAATATTCATCTTTTCAGGCTGAACAGGAGCTTATCAGATGGCTTCGATATTCAAATCCAAGGGAAATCTCCCCTGGGTGAATGTCGTACAAATATCGAGAAAATAGAACGCAGTGATGGAGCCATCATTGTTCGATATAAAACTATGCAAAGATGTACAAATTTCAAAATTAATGTGTTATTCAATCAAAAGCATGTAGCTCAATCTCCATACTCTATCGGAAGAACAGTTTATTCGGACAAATGTCGATGTCCTCAGAAAATTGATGAATGGCTTTCTAACTATAAATGCAATTCATCATATGAACAAATTGATTTAGATTTGAAACCATTTACTTCCGTCAATTTTACTTCAATGTTACCAAAAATCCTTGAAAAATTCAATATGCCAGGAAGCGTTTCATTTTGCCATTATGTAATCAAAGACAATGATATTTATCGCAAATGCTATGGCCAGTATACTGGTTTCAAAATGTTTTCCGATGGGCTATTAGAGGCTTTAGTAAGATTGGTCTTTTTACCTGATGTTGAGTTTATTGTAAATTTGGGCGATTGGCCCTTGGTTAAAAAAGGTGGAATAACCCGAACTCATGGACCGTATCCAATATTTTCGTGGTGTGGAAGCAATGACACTTTTGACATTGTATTGCCGACATACGATTTAACTGAATCAACATTAGAGGCAATGAGCCGGGTTTCAGTTGATATTCTTTCGGTGCAACAGTTGAGAAAGACTTGGAATGAAAAGGAGCCAGTTGCGTTCTGGCGTGGTAGAGATTCCAGACGTGAAAGACTAGACTTGATTGATATTGCACGGAAAAACTCAAATCTATTCAATGTTTCTATAACGAACTTTTTCTTTTTTCGGGATGAAGAAGAGAAATACGGACCTAAAGTGCAACAAATGTCATTTTTCGAATTTTTTGATGTGAGTTTATCCCTATTGATTAATTTATAAAGCTGTGAATTTAATTGACGCTAAAATTGTATTTAAATATAAAATATAGTACAAATATCAGTTGAATATTGACGGAACTGTGGCTGCTTATCGATTTCCTTATCTTTTGGCTGGTGATTCAGTTGTTTTTAAACAAAATTCACCATTTTACGAACACTTTTATAAGCAACTAAAGCCAATGCATCACTATATCCCTATTGAACGAGATCTGTCTGATTTGGTTGATAAGTTAGATTGGGCAAGGAAAAATGATCAAAAGGTGAAACAGATATCTGAACAAGCACAAGAATTTGCTAATGAAAACTTAACACCGGTAAACATACTCTGTTACCATACTAAATTATTTAAGGTAAAATCGAATATTTTCAATGTTAAGCGTTCGGCAGATTGGTCTGATGGAAATGAATTTCTTATTTTACAGGAGTGGAGTGAAAGACTGATAAATAGGATCGAGGTTCATTCTGGTATGGAGAAACTTATAGGAACAAATGATGATATCAGTTGCGAATGTGAGCTCGGCCATGCAAATCTGATTCGCGATGAATTATAATAATCAAATGACTTCAAAAAAGGAAACATTGATCGGAATAGTTAGATGGGTAATTCCATGCAGCATGGAAATACCCGTATGTTTTCACCGACGTTTTCAGTCATATGATGATAAATTAATCGCTCTGTTAATCATAAATAATTTATATTGTAAATCAACTGAAATGTGTATTATTTGGAGAAAAAAACTTAGTCGATCTGAATTGAAGGTTATCGATTCCTTTACTTCGTGTTAAATTTAAGTTTCCAGCTGATAACAAATTAAATGTGAGCATGCCAATCGAATCATCGGTCATAAAATTATAAGCAGAGATCGATTCAATACATTTGAAGTCAACAAAAAAACTTCACAAGCCAAAAAACTCGTCCGATAATTTGTAGGATTTTATGAACCTATCAATGATAAGCTTCCATTGGTGTTCTTAAATGTTCTCAATCTTATAAGATAAGCTTTGGGCGCTAATAAAATATCGAACTTGTTGACTTATTTTCCATTGTTTAGAATAACAATCGCTATCAATTTTGGTCGAGATAATTTTAGCATATAAAAGACGACACATTCTGGTTCAGAAACATATTCTAATTTCATCATGAAATCAGTTAACACAGCTCTGTTGTTAGCCTTACTCGTAGGTTGCGCTTTAGCTAAAACCACGAGCGATGTTTCACGTGTCGTCGGCGGCGCAAACGCTGAAGAAGGCCAATTCCCACATCAAGTTTCAATGCGAAACCGAATGAATAATAATCATTTCTGTGGAGGTTCAATAATCAGTTCCAAGTTCATTTTAACCGCTGCTCATTGTGCAAAACGAAGAATCCCAGAAAATACGTACGTTATTGTTGGAGCTTTTCACCGTTTGAGCGGAGGCATCAAAATGGATTTGGACAAAATTGTATCGCATCAAAAATACATTGACCGAACATTTAAGAATGATATTTCGTTGTTGCACACAGTCGAAGAGATCGTTTATTCCAATTTAATTCAACCAATTGCATTGCCAACAGAAATTCCACCAGCTGGAGGTGCCGTCACAGTTTCGGGTTGGGGAGGAAGCGCTCTTCCGTCTGTTGCTTCACTATTTCCTGATATCTTGCAATTCGCTCCATCAGAGACAATAAGCTTCGAAGAATGCAAAAATATATATCGGGACAATTTCGGTATAAGATATCTCTCAGAAACAAATATTTGTGCAGCCAATCCAAAAGGTCGTGGAGCTTGCTATGGCGATAGTGGCGGTCCATTGATTTCAAATGATAAAGTTTTGGTCGGCGTTCTCAGTTGGGGCGTACCATGTGCACAAGGTAATTTCTTTATTTTTTTTCAATCAAAAATCCATTCATTACAATTCTGATTTTCATTTAACTCAAGGCTATCCCGATGTATATACAAATGTTTACTTGTATCTCGATTGGATTCATGATGAAGCTGCTAATCTTGGCGGCTCAGTACCAAGCTTGTCATCCAATTAAAAAAGGCGAAACAGGCGAAACATCACGAGAATATTCTTCCCGGAAGAAAGTGAATTGAATTTGTTTTCATTTCAATTGAAATAATTTGTGTGATAAATTTTCGTTAGACGAGATGGAATGGAAAATGTCAAATTACTTTCATTTCCTAAAAGAAAACGCAAATTTTTCTGTTGAAACCATTCGTTGATCCATCCAAACAGCCTTCGCCAAGCGTTTTCTGTTGCACATCTTGCCATGGCTGCTATGAACCTTTCTTCATAATTTTTTGAAGATTTGAAATTGATAATGATTTCGACCAACGCATAGTATTAAAAAAATAATAATAATAATAGTAAGTTTAAACTATTACCAACAACTGGTTGACGATGAATATCGCATTTGTGTAATGGCTTATTCAAATCATTTGGGTCATATTGCAACGGTGTATTTTGCAAAATACTCGATGGAATTGAAATTGTAAAACGGTAGCAAAGTAATGGCTTTATCCGTTGCGTCAAGATAAATGATGTGAAGCGAGTTGGTAAGTGGTAAGTTTGAGAAATCAAAAGAATAGCAAATTTGTAGACATATTTGACATATTTTTACAGCATCTATCACATTCCATTCCGTTGATGATATAAAATCAGATTGAGGCTCAAAACGATTGATATTATGTAAGGGAATTTCTTCGAATCGATTTGCAATTTATACAAATATATGTATTTATGTGAAAAGTGAATAGTGAATAACCGTAGCCAAGCTGTAAAAATTTGAGTTTGCGAACAAACACGTTTTGATAGAAATGAAAATGATAACAAAAATATTAAGTGAAAACTGTTGATGAAAACTTTGACTTCACTCAAACTGGAAAATGAATATTTTTCACAAGCTCGAACGTGAACGCCTCTTAGACTGTGACATATGACCCTGAATTGAACTGAAATTGAGCCACAATCTCCAGTAATAATAATAATTTGAAACATGATAATCAATAAACAATCAACGAAATATAACTTATTTGGTCATAAAGTTAGTGGTAAGTTGTTCAATTGTCGACCTTTTCGAGAAGATTTTTTGTATTTCTGTGTATTTTCGTATCATTTATCACGTCTTCAATGCTGGCAAATAATAATGAACAAAAAAGATATTACATTTCATCTGCCTAAACAATTTTCTGTGCTATCAAAATTTTAATGCAAGAAAATGCACATGAAAACCATCCATATCGCATAACCGTTTGGTTCCCCAAATTGCATATGTAAACAAATATTTTTATATAAAAATCGTTTACAAAAATCGATCCAGGCAACATCAACATCATTATTATTACATATTATTATTATTGAATCGCTTAAATATATACATATATAAAAATGTGCGATCAGCGATCGTACAGAACCCGTTTCGCATTCAATTCAATCTTGTGGTTATACAATTATATGAATAACCAAGACTCAATTGCTCTTTAAAAAGTTAGTTGAAAATGGTTTACGGTTTAAGTGGCCACCAAGCGCTCACATATTGCATTTCATTCAATTTTCTAAGCGTTGATCATTTTGGTTTCTGTAATTCATTGTTTGTTATATTCATTCCATTTTCCATTCCGAACCATTCGAGACGACAACAAACAGCAAAAGAATGACAAGACTCTCATTTTCAATTGTTTTCATATCCGTTCCATTGATTCTTGACTAACGCCGTTATTGCCGTTAATGAGGTCATTCGAATCGCTTTTCCATTTTATTTGTCAAATTAATAAATCTTTACATAAGCAATGAACAATAAGCAGCGGAACAAGACTGTGGAAAATCGATGCAAAAAGAATGACGAAAAATATTCGTAAAAGAACCATTTTATGACTTAACATTTCATGTCTGATGTCTGAATGAAGTATATTCTTCTACTCTGTTCCATGTTCAAACGAATTACAAATCGTTTCGTTTATTATTATAAATTGAGCATTGAACATCGATGAGAATTATGCTAAAATTTCATAATCAAATCAGCGTTCAGTTTGTTAGGTTTTTTTTATGTTAACATCTTATTATTCACCGATTGTAAAAATTACAATATATAGTTATAAACTATTTTCAATGCAAGGCACCTGCAAACTGTAAGCAGATGCCGTGATTTTTATAGCTGAATATGGGAATTATTTAAATTACTTAATTAAATTATGATTAGCACAATGTTTCCAAACGTGAAGAGAATAATGTTTCTTAATAATAAAACTATGTGAATCTTCTAAAGTCTGATATGATGTTATGTCTGGATCCACATTGGGTCAAAGTTCCATTGACTTGTTATCGAAAAAAAAAATATATTCGAACGGAATCCAGAATGGACGGAAGCGTAAACGGTTAAAATATAATTTCGATACAAGATGTATGGGCTCAATATCATGTGCATATGGGACAGTCTGTGAATTTAATAATGTGTATACATTCAACGTGTGAGATTTGCTGTGTTTGAAGAAGAAGGAAAAACCACCAGATCATTCACAAATAACAATGCACATAAGCTCCAGAGATTGCGAAGAAAAAACCTTTTTTTTCATTTAAGTTTGCTGTCGAACGAGACAATTGATATTTGTAACAAGAATGATTTGAATTGCATGAGAAAATACTCACTTCTGTCATTTTCAAGTTTCATTTCAAGTGAAAAAAAACCCGAATAAAAAAGCAACGAAAATGATGTTGAGCCGAATTAAATGGATTCGTGTGATATTCGCTGTTCTCACACTTGTGTAATTAAATGGTAGACAGCAATTATTTATCTTTGGAAGAATGAATGCAAACAAAAAGAGTAAAATAAAAGCATCATAAAGCTCTCATAAAAAATCCATTTTGGATAAAGGCACTCGTCAGACTCGTTACTTGTTATAAAATTCGCAAAAATTAAAAATTCATCTGCTGCTTTAATTTCCTCGTCGATTGATATAACTGAATCAATGTCGCCTCAGCTTTTAAATAATAATTAATAACTAATTGATGGACATTGGACATGGAAATGGAAATCGTTTCTTTGACTTTGAAATTACATGCATCAAAATGGGATGTCACAATAAAAACGTCTGCAATAATATGATAATGGTCGTTGATCGATCGCCTTGTGTCAAAATCGTTACATAGTTTCAAGTTCGACTTACCGAAATATGACTTTTCGATTACCCGTTACTCGTTACTCTTTCGGCTTCCTATATTTACAGCAAACTGAAATCCATTTCGCATGTAATTTCAAATATGAATATAATGAATGTTGATGATTTGTCCAACCATTTTTTATGACAGTAACAATAATAATGATACTTGATCTCATTATGTGGCGTTGCGACAGACACGCACATATGGCCCCATGTAGTATTCTTAAAATGGTACTGTGACGCATTTATGAGTATGTTTGCTAACAACAAGTTGTTTTTTCATTCAGCATTGGTTTTATGCTACTGCCTTGCTTTTCTATTTAGTTTTTTTAATTTTTCGTTTATGTAATGAAATTCATTCATAGTAGTTTAGGGTCAAATTGGTCAAATTTACCACTTACATTGATCTTGTGTGTGACGACCGTCTATGCACTTGTTAAGCAGAGTGTGCATATTTTTTCCCTTCTTATCGTTCGCATTTTATTTTCAATTTTGTATTGAAATGGTTTCATGTTCATGTAAGTTGTGAGTGCCACAAATGGAAAAAGACACGAAACTCTCTATATTTGCCATGGCATGAAATTGAAAGCTAAAAAATTACAACATTGGCACTGAAATTGTACGGTGCAGTCTACGGATTTTATGTTGATGCACAATGTTTAATGTTATTCGATCGGTGAAATAATTAATCTTTCAAAATAATCATCAAAAATGATTTTTTCAAGACGCATTGAATGCTCATCCGCATACTCTTCAAGAGTTCTTCGGCTATAGTAATTATGATTATTGTTTTTTCATTTCTGTTTCATTTCTGTGAAGCGGAATATAAATCTGTTCCTGTTGTGAAGACTTTTGTGTACATCTTTCAGTAAATTCCATCAGACAAGAACGCTAACGAAGAGAAGGATGGTGCTGTATATAATATACATATTAAATTACCGGCTACAATTCAATGTCAAAGTAAATGTTTTTCACGTGCTCATTCGATATTCTCGTTCTCGTCTTTTATTCCCATGTCATAGCGGGTTTTATGCTGGATCAATGATCACTATTTTTCATCACATGAGATTTACAATTCTTTTGTTTGTATGTAGGCAACGAAAATAATTCTTCTCAATTCAGCTCTCATTTCAAAGGGGCGAGGAAAAAACATTTCATGTTTCGAGTACAATCTTAATCGACTGTGTGAATGTGGGTTTAAAATCATTTTTGTCCTTTTTAATGTTGTCGGGAAGTTTGAGTTTAGAAAAAAAGCGGTCACAAACACTTTACAACTTTGCGCTGGTCATTGATAACAAAACTTGATATTTATCATACTAATTCGACGGTTTTGGAGCAATATTAATGTAAATTGAATTTTTTTTTTTTGGTTAATTCATTTGCATTCATTCGATACAATCAATAGGCAATAAGAATAAATGTCAAGAAACACATTTATCACCACCACACTCATTTGTTGCTAGCATTAAGATTCGAAATGATTCGAATCGATTTGAATTTCTTGAGTTCAATGGAGAAAGATCAAGGCTAGGCTAGACGATGAAATACATTCATTTTGTCTTCAGCTTGACTACACTTCTGAGTTTTCAACAGAAAAAAAAATATAATAGTACAACATGAAATCGAATGAAATAAACAAAACTGTGGCATCGTTTTGATTCGATTGGTTGCACGCAAACATTTCCCTGAATCGAAGTCAAGGTCTTTCTGCTCCATATGAAAGCAAACGTATATTCTTCTTTAAAGTCGAAAACATGAATATTTTTCAACATTATTGTTATGCGAAATTCGGTGGATTGGTGTTCCATCAACGATAATTTATTGCTTGAACCATAAGCTATAGTTAATTTCTTTAAATGATTCAATTATTGACAAAAGTAGGCAGAAAAAAATCACTTTCATTGCATTTTTAATGCATTTTAATCGATAAACATATTTGCTGTTTCTCAGATCCGTCATCGAGATAAAAACATATTCATTAGCATATCATGATGGAAACTGGTAGCGAAAAGCTATTAAAAAGCGAAAATATTATTCGATGGTCTAAATTCTTTTGTTCGATTCCAATATTATTCCAAATACAATGTTATTCATCCGAATCAAATGAGACCAATCAAATGCCAAGTTTCAATCTGTTTTTTAATTCGATGAATGCAAGCAGAGATTTGAGTTGAACAAAAAAATAAAAAAATTGTTGATGGAGTAAATAGCAGTTCAATTTGCATAAATCTGAATAACAATAATAGGTACAAATACATATGTATAGGAGCGCAGTGCAGATGCTTGAATCTCCTCTCGATATTTCCATTCATATTCAAAGCAAAATGATCGTGACCGAACAATCCCTCATCGGAGACAATTTTTAGCAAGAATCTACAAGAAACCGATGCTATCTTCTGATCTACCGTAAAACAGCATAGTATGGATTAGATTTGCTTTCGAAATTTGATTCATTAGCTTGATCGCAGCTGAATGGTACTCGGATGATTCCAACAACATTTTCATTCATTCAAATGAAGAAATGCCAGCACATGAATTGATTTTTTCGATTCCTCCAGCTTGTTGGAAAATGTATTCGATTGAATGTGAAGGTATCGCCGATGCTCCGATTCGGCTTTGGTGTCTCATATTGTATTTATTCAATTATTATGAAAACATCGAGTGTTTGGTACAGTGGATTTACGTATTCGAATTGTTTTACATTTACTTACTACCATCGATCGAGCATAGCCAATTTTAATGGATGGTTTGTGGTCTACAGTGTACAATGTACTAGTGCATAACAAGCGTAATGCATTCATTTCTCAAAAGAACAAGCTTCTTTACATAATTCTTCTTCTTTGGCATTTAATTACGTTAATACGGAGTGAATTTATAAGGCCTTATAAAGCTCTCTATACACATTGTTAATTGTTAAAAGTGAAGTACGGATGCTATGCAATGGTTTTTACTCTTTCAATTGAGATCACAATTTTAGCTTCTCTGAAGCTGAAGCAGAACGCGAATACCATTCAAGCGCTGTTTATTTATTACGTTTTTGAAATTCGATGACAATGTAAAAATCATTTCGACAGCTACGTACTTTAAATGCGACACAAACCCCAATGATTTTCCTCTTTATCTTGGTGTGTTAGGAATTTTTCTGTTTGAAATGACAAAATCATTTTCAAATCGAAAATGAAATAAATGTGAACTCGTTAATATTTATGATAATTGAGCATTGAGCATTGTATGGATATTGGATACATGGTATACTCAGTTACCATCACTTTTGACGACTCTCGCAAACCCGTTGAAGGATAGCTTTGTAATTAATTGAATGGAGAGCAGAGCATGATAACAAAATGAATAAAAAAGGAGAGAAGACAAATTTTAAAAATATGCGAAATGTTAGGTAATCCGATATCAAGAGCATTATTATTTCTTAAGTTGTGATTGTTTACTGTTTACTGTTTACTGTTTACTGTTTACTGTTTACTGTTTACAAACTACAAACCTTCATTAAATCGAATCGTATGCGTGCGTAAAAGATAAAAATTTAAACAAGTTATGATGATAATAACTGAATAAGAGCCTTTCAATTTCAATCTGCAATGGGAATATGGAACATTTGGGCTATATTTAGAATAACACCATTTTCCAAAAAGCCAAACTATACATGGATCCAGTCGTACCCTCAACATCAACAACATTATTAATTATTTATTATTATGCATATTGTTTTGGGCTATGGCGAAATGTTGTAATCTTTAATTTCGTTCACGTTTAATGTGTTCTCTTCAATATTCAAATCGTTGGAAAAATGTCACAGAAGCACGCTATATTTAATGTCAACAAATGATAAACTTTAATTGTCATCACTATGTTGGTTTGTTGGTTTTATTCCAAATTTGGCAAGCTGCAGAAGAAGAGGATGAAGAAACAGATGAAAACCACGTACTAAATGAAACATTACTAAATTGAACATACTTCATCTACATAGTACATGAAAAAAAACCGACAGTTTTTTCTGAGTTGGCATTAAGCCGACATAAAGAACATAAATTATTTTTGGATTTATACTTGTAGCGTTTGTATTTTGTAGTATATCACTCAGATTGTATGCAATGTCGGTCGTTACCCGTAACTGGATTTATTTCGATGTGATTTCACATGTGATTCGCCTTTTCGATTCCCTTTATGTACATTTTTTATTTTCTATTCTCCCGTTGCTATTTTATTTGCAAATTCACTTTCCAATGACAACAATTAGAAACGTATGCTTGGGCTTTGTTTGCTTGTATGATCTGTTTTGGCAGATTTTCATCCGGCTCAATCCCGAATGAATATACATGTTGAGTCTGATGGACGTGTCTGTCTGAGGTTTTGATGAGTTCTCAAATTCCCACAATAGATTTTTTTACGATGTGCAACCGATCGAACTTTCGACGAAATCGAGAATTGCCTCGTAGGTGAATGTCATGTATATAATTTGCTACCGCAAAGATGAAGCACTGAGGAAGCAAAAATGAAAACCAAAAAAAAAGAATCGAATGATAATACTTGATCTCATTAAATGAAGTGATTTTTGGTACGATCGATCTCATTTTGATGATTAATTTAATTCTTTTAAGTGAAAGAAAACAGCCACAAAGGAGTATATGATGTTACGTCGAGTCTGAACCTGATTCGAACGTTGTGATGATTATTTTTTTGCTATTTGTTGTTTGTATCCAAAAACAACCGAAACCTATCCATATTCTTGGTGGTTATTGATCGTTGTACCTGCTGTTGAGAATTTTCTGTATATGAACATGATGCATGCCGTACATCCGTCCCCTTGTCGCTATCACTTAAATTAACTTGTGACGTATTTGTGAACCATTCCTTTCGATCTTCTACTTGTTTTCACTATTATAAATTCAGCATACCGATTTTTTTCCTCATTTTTTATTTTTATGGTTTTCATGTTGATTATGTTCGGTGGTTTGCAAATGACGATACTGGCGATTTGTTAACAGTCTCATATGTATTATGATGTATAGGAATTTCATAATGTGTGTGCGACGCTGAAACATACAATGAAAATTATAGAGGGAGAAACACCAAATCTATACACCACTCAAGTTGAAAGTATGTATCGTCGAACAAACAAAACAAATTATTTATCGAACGAATTTTGTATATAAAGCCATCAAAAATCTGTTCTCAGCATCTAGTTTGTTGACTGGCATCATCCAGTACATTTGTAGCCGACTAAAAATCGTTTTTCTCGATTCGTAACAATGAAAGCCTTTGTGAGTAAAGCATTCTTCAGATTCAGTGTTTAAATTATATTTTATTTCTTTCGAATTTGTTAATCAATTCGCCCAAAGTGATTTATTTTCTCAGTTTTTTTATGGTTTTGTGAAATAAATTTATTCAGATAATAGGATGAACAATATTATTATTATTATTACCCAATTAATCTGTCATTTTTGACCATTTTATGAATCAATTTTCGGCGCTATTTTTCGACACTGACACGAATGAATTGTGATTAGCATTAACATTTATTGAAATAATTTCGATTTTTTTTTTCGGCGATAAAGTTTCCAATTATCTGTGTGCACTTCGCTGTTTTCTATCGAAGAACGGTGAATACGTGACGAATGAAAGTCGGATGCGTTTTGATTGAATTTTATTATTACCATTATTATTCAAGAGACGAATCAGTGTGGCTTTGATCTATCGACAAAAATTATAATAAATGTAAAAATACTTTCGATTTTGTTTTCATGACCGAATCCGCAGCTCCAAATTCCATTGGAATGTTTCAATCGCATTTTTGGCAATGCGATTGCGTGCTCACATTTCCGTTTCCATTTCGAATTTCGGTCGATGCTATTATTTTTTTTTTATTTGAATTTTATTACGACAACCGAACATGATCGTCATAATTGAATAATGGATGTTTTGCAATTGACGATGAGAATATTAATTGCAACTTGTTTTTGTTGATTATTTTCTTCTCATTTAGCTATTCTTATCCGCTCTTTTGATCGTCTCAGCTTTTGCTGAAGATGCGAAGAAGGCTGAAGATAAATCCGATGCTGTCAAAGAAAAGAAGCAAACCAAACGAGGTTTGCATGGCCTGGGCTATGGTGGCTATTCCGGAGGATATGGTAAGTGTTACTATATCAAGTCTATTTCCATAAATAAAAACTGTGAATCGTCCATCCATCATAAGTAATGGGAAGTTACAACCATAATAATGAAAAAGTGTTTCACTAAATAAACCAGAACTTAAAAATTGTTAAAAAACAATAATGCAAAAAAAGCAAAAATGTGTAACACAATAAAAATAATGAAAAAATCATTTTGTAAAGAATTCGAGCAAAATGATCTAGAGTGCGTTTTATCCATCGGTTTTCGTAATTTGAGGAAAAATTTTCTTCAAAATTGCATTTTAGCAAGTCCGAACAGCTTTCATATGGATCTTGAAAATTGATTCAAAAATCTGTTTCTGAAATTCTAGTTCACATAGCGAATTTCTTTGATGTGATAGGAATTGAAAACTTATTGAAAAAATGTACTGTAAATCATTTTCGGTAATTTCCAATTGATATTTTGGTTCTTAATATTTATATTCGTGATTTATTTCTCCTTGAAGGTGGATATGGTGGGTACAGCGGCGGCCATCACGGCTACTCAGGACTTGGATCTGGATACTCCTCACTCGGACATGGAGCCGGATACGGTCATGTTGCGCACCAAACAACATATGTTCAACCTCATACACACTCGCATTCACACAGCGTCGTTGAAAAGCCAGTCGTTGTTGACCGACCAGTTTACATTGAAAAACATGTCCCACAACCTTATCCAGTTCATGTAGAGAAGAAAGTCCCATATCCTGTTCCACAGGTGAGATTCATTTGTCTTTGAACCAGAAATAATTTCAAATTTTCTTCTTAATATTTTTACATCTTTAATAATAATTTCCTTTAGTTTTTACATGGATTATTTTATTATTATTTCATTTTCATTTCAACAATTGATAAATCTCACATACAATTCAAAATGAAAATAAAATAACAAAATAATGTAATCCATGTAAAAACTATAGGAATTAGTTTATTAATAATGTAAAAATATTAAGAAAAGTTTTGATTTTGGATGACGAGTCAAAAATGGAAAACGCGAAGTACGAACTCTTTGAACGCATCCGATGACATTTTCAAATAATTTTTTCTTGTCTTTTTCTTTTTTTCTGGCAGCCATATCCAGTTGAAGTCATTAAACATGTGCCTGTAGTTAAACATGTACCATATCCCGTTGAAGGTAATTGCAGTTTAAAAATATTTTTCCCATGTTCCTTTTCTAATTTCGTCCATTTTTTATTTCTTTCCCCCTTCCATAGTCAAAGTCCCAGTTCCACAAGTGAGTTAATTATTTCATTTCTATAGCTATTGGATCAGAATATTTTTGGTTTTGTTTGTCGTATTTGTTTTGTCTGCAAATGCATTACATGCAAGTAGTCGATTAAATTTATAATTTCATAATTTTGGTTTCTGTTTAAAGCCTTACCCAGTCGTTAAGCACGTCGCCGTTCCAGGTTTGTACTTTTTTTTTTATGATTCATTCCATTTCACTATTTTCAAAAACGTGATTGAATTTTCGGAAGTGGCGAAATGAAACGAAATAATAATACGTTTTAACACTCGAATCTCAATTCAAGTCAAGTCGTTTTGCATTTGCTTGATTTGATTAACGATAATTATAAATAACAATTACAGCGTTTGCTAAAAGAGAAATTTTATTTTTTGTCTCTTTGTAGTTGAGAAGCCAGTACCGTATCCAGTTCATATCGAGAAACATATTGCTGTTCCCTATCCACAAGTAAGGATTCGGCCAAAATCATTCAAAGCCCATAAACTAAGCCAAATTTTCTCTTATTCTTTGATTTTCTTCATGAATTGCAGCCAGTAGAAGTTGTTAAGCATGTCGCAGTAGCTCCAGTCTCACATGGATGGTCCGCACCAGCTCATGGATGGTCCGCGCCAGCTCATGGATGGTCCGCACCAGCTCATGGATGGTAATCAGCACAACCACGAAAAGATCTTGTACATACATAAGCTTAGTAGTATCTTTGATTTTCGCCACGTGAAATGCCTGAAATGACATGAATTAACCGCCGATATCAACGAATCGTTTCGTGATTTGAATTTTTTTTTACTCAATTTTTAATTTCATGTTTACTCTGTAAATCGAAACAATTTTGTGTTCGTTGAAATTAAGTCAAATATTATTTTGAATGAAATGAATAAAGAAATATGATGTTTTTTGCATAGCATCATTATGCCAATTGTGCAAGAATGATATGTCTGTTCAAAAACAATATTAATTCAATTCTACATTACAACTCTTTCATTTAGTCCATTCAATTTACTACAATACTACTTGTATTTCGCCATCGAATATACTCAAAATGGTTATAAAATTTCGCAAAATGAAACAGCTCTAACGATCAATGGAATTATTGTTCGGAGCAAAATTCACACGTGAGCGCAAGACACCAACAAGCAGCACACCAACAATTGTGATCAATGGGAACTTTGTTCATTCAAACAAAAAACAACCAAATAAATTGTTTTCAGGTGCAAAAAACTAAGAAAAAGAATTTGAAAATTATTACGCAACGTATAGTCTCTGTGTGCCAAATGAATTATAGTCGAGTCAGATTTAATTGGATTCTTAATGAAATGCTCCTTTTCATCATTTTCAACTGCTATTCAACGCTAATTTCACAATTTGCATGAAGAATTTTTACGAGCGATGGTATCTTCACTGATTATAACACGCACAGGACAACGATAAGTTGAAAAGGAAATGAAAGAAAGTTTAATTTGGTTGGGCATTGACTTTCTGCGGATCGCAAAAAGCAATAAAATCCACACCGAATATTTTGTACTTCTTTCGAGAAAAAGCTCCACGAAAACGAAAGACGATGTACAGAAAAACTCGCAATGAGTCAAGGTCACCGCTTATGAGCGTGTGTTGATTGGATTTATATTTCTCTTTTGTTTGTTTTTTTTTTCTTGTGAAGTCAGATAATGGAGCTGTGTGAACAGCGAACCGATATTATTATGTTTGTATTACATACGCATATAAACGTCATAAGTTTTATTTTAGCGATATCATATGATAATTTGTTAATGCTGTTTTGAATGATCGATAATAAAACGAAAACATCATTTATTGCATGTTCAACATATCTTTGTTTCTGCTCTTTTGTTTGTGTTCTCTCGTAATTTCTTCGTTGTCAATACAATACGAAATGCATTCAAGAGTGCACTCGCTCATAACAATCAATTTAATAGTTTTTACTGCGATTTTTGGCTCTTTTTTTGAATAAACAAAATAAATAATGTTTACAATGAATGGAATGAAATCGAATACGGCTGTCATTCACAATGTGAAAAATGTATCGAAATTCATTGAATCCATTGAATCCATTGAATTCCACTGAATTGCTACAATACACAATGTGTCGTAAACATTAAAGAAAATACTAACGATGTTAGAAACTTTCCTGAAATATGTTCATTGTTTTTGACTATTATTTTTAATATTATTCCAATCATTTCAAAGTATTTACAATGAAATGAAAAGAAGCATTGTGAATTAGCGGAGCGAACATGGTCAACATGTAAAATTAGTACGAATATTTCTCGAATAATATACAAGATTCACGGGAGGCCATTTGTTGGAGTAAAAAAACTTGCACATTTTATATTAAGATGATGAACTTCGATTGCTGAGAATTTGTGATTTGTCTTTCGATTTTTCAATGCATATTTACTGAGCGGGTGACGACAATAAAAACTATAAATATAAGAAACTTTGTGTTTCTAAGCATATTCCGGATTATCTTTGACGTATGATCGCTGTGACCATCGTTGATGGTCACCTGACCAATAATTATGCTTGACATTTGATCATTTGTAAAGCATGTAGGGTTGAGAACATGAATGAAGCTTGAGAAACCGGATATTTCAAATCGGAGGTATTAATCTTCAGGAATCAACAAACACGAATTTTATGGTGCACTATCACCATTTCACAAATCTTAATATGAATGACGTACTTATATGATGGAATCGAAAAAAAAAAATTCACTGCCAATTAATTGACGGAATGCTTGATGTGTTAGACTTTTTGTTTATAGTTATTCTGTCGCCTTTGAAAAAAAAAATTAAAATTCTTCGATGATACGATTCAATTTCTAAGAGTAAATCCGTCCCAGTGTCTTATCTAAAAAGTAAGTATAGTGTAATTAAATCGTTCAAAACCATTTAAAAATATATCATTCGTGAAATGACAGATAACATTTCACATCCCCGGGACAATCCTATCCTCGGCTAATTAATATCGATGCATCTCGTATGGATTCCCAGCCTCTAAAATAGAGTACTCCTAGTTCTTTCATCTGTGATGATAGTACGCTGGTCCATGGTGTTATAACACCGATATAAGCGTAAACCATTTTGTCTCGCCTATTTACAAGCAGATATGCCATCTGGATTCCTTATGAAATCTGTGCTCTATAGCAATTTTGTCATCAGAATGAAATGGATAGACACATCAATACATTGTGAGACATCGAAGTACACAGGATTCATAAGAAATCATAAGAAATCCAGATGCTGCGAGTATTTGACATTTGGCTCTATTCATTATAATATCATGCGTTGGGCACAGCCACTAGTCCCATTTAATTGCACTTGAATTTTAGCATTTGGCTGAACTTTATGAATTGTAGATTGGTACAATACAGGTCCCCGATAGGCCAGTAGTAACGGCCCCTCTCCATAGCCAGTCGATAGCCCCTCTAAAAATATATTAATAATTAAAACTTTCACGTCCTCAGGCACATTTCTCTCCCGGCTATTGATCTTTGAATTTTAAAGAAAAAAAATCATAATTTTTACGATTTTTTCTACTAAAATGTGTTCGCCACCATTTTATTGACTCTTAATAGTATTCGGCTGTTGACAGTTGATAAAATACATCCAGATCTAACATCTGTGATGATTTGTCGGGTGACATATACATCAGCCTATTTAATGGTCACTTGATATAATAAAAATATTTATGTGAAGGAGAACATTTGGACCCATAGCTTGGACACCGATAGGTCTATTATTCATATTATTATTATCCATTGAAGCTTTTTGCAAGGCTTTTTATCCGCATGAGGGACCGATCAACTCTTACAAACCATCCAATTATTTCATACTCAAGAGCAAATCAAACTCATTGCAATTGTCGTATTCGATGGAACTGTATGTCTCAACAGTGGTTCATTCAGAATCGATGTTGCTGAGCTCCAATTATAAGATTTTACACATTTTGCATTAAATTATGATAACTTTCGCATATCGGAATGTAGACTGTGCATTGTGCATAATTACTACCATTGGAAAATAATAATAATCGCTATTGCCAGTGTCTCTGTTCTAATTGCATGAATTTTCAAATTTCAGAATCGTTTGCATCGGAATTTTTTCATCTAATTCAAGCTCCGAGCTCAATTCGAAATTATTCATATTTATTGGCTTGGACGTGATACGTAAGCTTTAATTATATGAATGTTGCGTCATTCGATGTGACTCAAACCAACGGTCATTTTCCATTTCAAACGTTTTTTACTGAATGTATACGAAGTTATAAATGAAGTCCAATCAATTCCTCATTTTCGGAAGAAATAAACCGCATGATCTATTCTGTAATCAATGAATGAACAAACAAATAATTAATGGTCGAAAGTGGCAAAGGAACAATATCCCTATGTGCGTCATTTGAAGGTCGTTTGAGCATAGGTTCAATGGCATTTGCTTCCAATTCGAATGCTGTAAGTTCAAAAAGGTATGCGACAATAGTGTGAAACTCGCTCAATAACAGGTCTGATGAGCTTTTAATATACAGACTATCTTCAGGCGGTAAATGATATACATATATTACAACGACAGGTGCATTATTATATATGAAGCATATTCGTTTTTTTATTGACAAGTTTTTCCATTCCTCAATCGAGTTTCAGATCTACACATTTTAGAAGAAAAAATTTACGAATGATTCGAAAAATATTCTTCGATTGCGTTCTATCTTGCTTTTGAATCTCATATATGCTTCTTATATGCACGCACGAGAAGAGAAAATGGGGTTTCTTGTGTTGTTATAGTACGATCAATTTTCAAGTTTGAAGGATCAGTACAAGATTCTCCGTTTAAAATTAACAAACTTTGATTCGATTAGAGAATAGAGCCGAACGTTTCGCGAAGAAAGATTTCCAAAACGGAAAACTCAAGACGGAATTGAAAATTTCGGAATAATTACACAAATCTCAAATGAATGTATTTGCGAATGAGGAAAATTGGCGTTTGGCGAATCATTTTATTTGGAGGGTGACATTGTTGTCGGAGGCATACTTAGTATTTCACAATTCAAAAACATTCGTAAAGCATTTAAGTGCACCGACCCGGAATTCTACTCAACTGAACCGAAACTATATTTGTGTATTCGATTTCTGTTGGTTTTTTTCTTTCAAGAAATTAATTAAATAAAGATATTCTTTCGGACAATGGAGCAATCGTCATCCTCCGAATCATTCCATAAATCGAAATATTTAATGCGATATGCGTTCTGGTTTTTTTTCTCTTTATGTTGTTTTTATAAAGTCTATGAAGTATGACAGTTGGTTTCCCATAAAACATAACGAAATCATTAAGTTTTGATTGGTGCAATCAGAAAATGTGCCGTTAAAGTGCATTGAAATTGCGCAAATGAAAATTTAAAAAATAAAACAACGTTGATATTTGTAGACAATTACAAAGAGTATTGTTGCACTACATATGACTGAAATACATACATATACACGACGAAGCTCATACTCATACTCATACTCATTGTTTGAATTACGAAATGCCATTTATATCACCAAAACAATGTTTTTCGGCTATGGTTAAATTGTTTTTGGTACAAGTGAACACACGAATAAACTACCAACCGATTGACATTTGCTCTTTTTAGCTTTTTTTGTCTATTTCTTTTGTTTTTGTTCGTGCCTATTTCGTCAATTCGATATTTTGCTGGTTGCCATTTATTTTTAAGCCATTTTTTCGTCGTTTTATGTTTGGTTCATTTTCAATTTGAATTTTAACCAGGCCTATGTATTAGAAATGAATGAGAAAGAGAAGAGACATATTTAAAGTCTCCAACTCATCCGCTAAATTTCGTGTGTCTGTCAGGCCGGCAGGTAAAATGATCGAATTATAAACATTTTTGTTTGAACATCGATGACCATAAACCATAAAATGAATTATACAACCATAAAAATGATATTATCAATATATTTATTGCGGTTGCATGTGTTGCACAAAGAATTTCATAAAATAAAATCGAATCAACGACGGAAAACTAAGGAGCTGAAAAATTGGGCCATTTGTACGACGTAATTCGATTCAATTCGCTGTTGTCGTTAATTTTTTGTTATCGCATCCAAATGATCCGTGTTTCTCTTTCTCCATTGACTCTGAAGTGATGGTTGTGTCGCATTTCGTAAACAACACATCGAAAGCATTGAGTCGAGCAGCAAACCGTTGCAGTGAAAGGAAAGCTATCCGCAAAGTGATCGAATCGCATCGCAATTGAATTGAAATCATTGAGATCGATCGGTGCCACCGATTATGATTTTATAAATTAACGATATTAAATCGTTATCAAGGTTAAACATTCTGATCGCGATGAACATATTATTTCCTTCATCACATTTACCGCATAACAATAAACAGGTAAAAGGTCAAATCTGTTCATTGTCGCAAACTCAAACGATTTGCATATTTGCAATGCACGGTGAATATGGGTCAAATCTTATGCTTTGCTACGAATACCGCTCGGTTTGGTAAGTGTTTTATGTTTTAAGTTTTAAGTCTTCAGTTTTCACTCTTTGGTGAAACGAATGCTTTATTTTTGCCTCAAAATGACAATTAAATAGACATGTAAACAAAGAGTAGATCATTAATAAGAACGATCACTGCACAGCAGTTTTTAAATCTATATTATTAATTTAAACAAAACAAGGCGACAAATGAATAATCATTAAGCATGATACGAATTGATTACCAACTAGATACGCTTCAAATGAAATCAAATGAATTGGACGAAATAAAAAGAAAAAAATATTCGAAAAATCACATCAAAAACAATAAATCGAAATTGAAATTGTTACTTAAAATGAAATATGTGTATAAGCACTCTCAACCGTCACGAAGACACAGAAACACACGGTCACAGAGTGATACACATAAATGCATACACCAAAAGTGATCTACAAACCAATACAAATTGCGAACAACAATCGTTCATTCGCAAGCAACGATCTAATTTCGTGTTACGTAATTTGTGTAACTGGTTCCAGCATGGATTGATACCGGCTGTTATAGCGGTTTGGTTAAATTGACTGTTCAAGACTCGATTTGGTCGCCGTTATATTTTATTTGCTGATTTTCGTTTGGATTGTAATATATTTATTGTTGTAATTGTTGTTATTGTTGTTGTTTATTTTTGTTGATTTTTATTGCTACACCAAATAAATAACACAACTTATGGACGGTCGTTTCGTCTTATACGTTGGATATTTGTATACGACGTCGCATAAGTTGAAGAAGAAAAATTACGCGATTTGTTGTATTGCATAGCATATTATCGCATAAACTATAGCTAAAAATGAATGTTCATTTTGTATATGAATTAATTTTTTTTTGTTTTTTTTTTTTTGATTGTCGAACGATTTGGACAATTGGAGTAAATATAGTGAAAGTAAAACAAAATTCAAGATCCGACGGGTAAATATTCCAGCATATTCTGCGGCTTGAATGGTCTTTCGCTTCTCATGTGGATAGTGTAAAATGGAAAACATAATATGTACATTAAATGTTGGGTAAAGCCCGTATCGTCGTCTTACATATTACGTTTTGTGATTGCATTACATGAGCTCGGCATACATGGATGTCATCTCATAATTTTTTTTTACCACATTCGTCCTGACTACGAAGAGCCTTTTTTCACAGCGGTGATTTTTTTCACATTTACTCTTAAAATGAACATGATATCTGTCGAATGTTCTCATTATCCCATTCATGAAAATCGATTCCAAAATATTTTACTCGTCCACATATATACATATGTGCGATCAAAATCAAGGTTTTATCTCACACAACATTTGCATCGAAAGATTTATCGAATTTCATTCAATAGTTTTGACCGCCACCTTGGAAATATTCAATGAAATAAATTAGAAGTAAAATATTCGAGAATTCTATTGAATAGTTTTTTTTATTCAATAACAAAATTATTTGAATAATCATTGAATAGGGCCAACATCTGTCGAAATTTTATCAATCTGATTTAATTCTTTGTCACTGCATCAAATCAAATAAATGTGAATGACGTTTGAAAAAATTCAAGGGGGATCCATGGACAAATTTTCTTTTTTTGTTTTTTCCAATAGATTGGCGAGCAAAAAAATTTCAAAAAAAGATTTGTTTCAAAAAAATTGCTTTTCTACGTGTTTCAGACGATTTCCATTCGATTGGCAACAAGAAAAAAATTTCGAAAAAAGTTTCAAAAAATTTTCAGAATTTTTTTTCATAGTAACCATTAAAAAAATTTATGAGGTCTCATCACGATAAAACAGTTTGTATTGATGTGTGTAGTAGACTGTATACTGTACAATTTCGTCATTATTTTTTGTCTTCATGATTACTGACTTCTAACTGCTAGTGGCTTGACAACTATCTATCATATATGCGCTTCAAATGTTTAAATATTGAATTGTAATAACAATGTAAATGTGAAACAATCAATCGAAATATTGCATTTTTGATTACGAAAAATAAAAAATATTTTATGTACGAATGAGCAACACATACGATGGCGACGACGATTTTTTTATCGATGTTGAGACTAGTCGTGTGGTATTTTCGGGAGAGCTATTATATAGCTCGGTGAAATATTATTATTATTGACTTATTATTTGATTACGATTTTTATTATTCAAAAATAGTGGATTTAATTTTTTTCATAGTTTTCTTAGCACTGTTCCGAACTCGGTTCGACGATTGTTGTCTTTGGTTCTTCGAAAATTTCGTTTATTTTTGGTTTGCCATAATCTGCGTCACCATGTTTGAGTATAATTATTCTTATTATTATTTTAATATTCAGTACCGTTGTTGTTTGATTTGTTGTGCGATGATTGCAATACTTTGTTTACGTCTTTTGTCTAGCTGAATTTACTCAATCGATTTAATTTTATTTTGTTAACTTGTTTTCATGATTTCATTGTGCGTTTTCATGTGTTCACTTTCAATTTGTTGTTCTGTATTTTGTAATCGCACAATCTGGCTGTCCAATTTTCGATTCGTATGTATAAAAAAATGAGCAAAACACTTCTTTTTACCGTTGGCTGCTTTATATTGCCTTCATTCATTTTATTTGGTGCGTTAATTTGTTTCTGCTATTCAGAGTGGCGGCAGGTGAAAGCCATGTACAGAATTCAGAACATGTAACTATTTGTTAAACCTGAAGGCAAATTTTAATATGGAAAGCCATAATTCTTGTGATTATTTATTCGACTGAAGCGAGTGAAGGTCGATTCGTCGATTCATCGATCAACTAGAATTACAAGTTACAATTTTATTTGTTTCATTGTTAGAGATCGGCATTCGTTTGGATGATAGAGCGTTAGCATTTTTTTCATCTCGAATGTCAATGCACTTAATCATGAAATTGATTTCCATTCTAATGAAGTGTCACAATCATCTGGACTAACAGCTGTTGGCAAGGTCGAATGCTATGCGATATAATTCTCTCCTTGTTACGACGTAAAATAAAAAAAATTGGTAAAATTTTCATGCCATTCTCAATGACTGAACACTGAACACTGAAAAACGTTGCCATACGCGATCTTGTATTCTGTCTAGCCAGTTAATATATTCATTATTATAAAACAGACAAGACGTTGATCTGTGCGTTTCATTAATCATAGATCATAGACTATGATTCGCAGTGTAATCGAAACAAATTTAGCCGCACGCAGCCACGATCCAATCATGAATATCGAATCAAACTGTGAACAAGTTTTTTTATGCGCTCTGTCGTTCTGAGCATGAAAAATGAGAGCATTTTTTCCAATTCTGGAAGACAAAAAAACTTTTATGCTTCAACCGTTACTATTATTTTATTTGCTTCTGGCAAAAAATGCTTTAAAAAAAAGCGAATCGATCATTACAGATTACACACTCAATCCTGACCTTCATCTATACAACATTGCCCAATAATACCAAACAACAATTATACATATATTACATATTTTGTCTTTTGTACTGAAATCGAATTCAAATAAGCAGTTCAAATAGAAGGAAAGGAAAAACGAAAAACAGTTAAAAAACAACGCGATTGGTGACTGAGCCTTGTGATGACAATGACCACGATCATGTTATCCGTTTAAATATTATAATAATGTGTGTATGAATTGAATACAGTTATTAAATCTGCGCTTCTTTTTTCGAACGCAACCACCAACAGTCCCATCAATTACCACAAAGATATGTTAATTTGATAATTTCCGTGAAACATTGAGACCGATACCAAATTACTAAAAAAACACAATTGAACCACAACTGTTTTCGACTATAAAAATAATTAAATGACGACAAAGAGGAGAAAACAGTCGGCGCTCACTTACAACGACGTCGTAGAAAATAGTAATCACTGCTTGAATTTTGATCATGTTGAACGAATCGCAATCATTGAACGCAAATGTGATTCATCAATATTTCATACAGAGAGCGAGAGTTGGACAAGAAACCCTGTCCAATATACGTGTCAAGTTCAAAGCCATTTAGTCGCCTTTTTTTGATGTTTTTGTTGTAGCTTCTGCTGCCGTTGAGTTGTTTACGTTACATGGATTCGTTTTTTTTTAATGGATATTTGCAATCTATGTTGTTGTCAGTTTTCAGTGACACATAACTCAACATTTCGACAATTAAAATGTGTGTTATTAGATAAAAATGATATTCGTGTTATTTTCTCAAATTGATAATAAGCATACATTACTTGTGATGTGATCGTATTGTGGCATATTTCGTAATGCAATTATTTATTTACAAAATTCTCTCGATCCGATCGAAGTCAATTCAATTGCAATCAATTTTGTGCCAGATATATTTCGTTTGGTTTTCCTTTTCTCATTATATTTTCTCTTATCTAAAGTTATTTGCAAAACTGGCAACTGAACGCACAGCAACTACTGCTGCAGAAAAAATCATTTCCCATTATTTCGTAACAAATGAATAAATGTACAGTTTGTATATAATGTTAATAGAAATGGAAAAATGCAGCATCAACCACTTCGAAATGAAGTTCCAATACGATTCAAACGAACAAACGAATAAAAGAAAAATAATTCAAACTAATGTTTGCTGCTTTGTACATAATGCCAAACACTGAACACATTTCATAAATCATGAGCTATCTCTCAATTGATGCAAAAATCACTCAAACGCCAAAAATAGCTGAATAACGAGAGGAGGAAATGGAAATCAATCTTTAATTGGTTAGCACATAATGCATTCCATTTATGCCAAATGCAAAGCGACGAATTCTACCGGTTGATGGCTATTGACAAAAACAAAGAACAGTCCTTGTGCAATTTCAGACCAAAATCGGTTTATCGTTTACCGTAATTCATGCACACATTTAATGGGTTTTAATGTGATGCATTTGATGTATACTACGTGCAAGTATCATACATAATATTATGTAATGATATTATCATCTGTACACCACATTGTAAAATCATGAAAATTCGTAATAATAATTATCACATCACCATCTTGAGGGGATATACGATATCACATAGCAGGCATACGCATTAAAATTCATTATCGAGAACGGTAAACTGCAATCGAGTCGAGTTTATTATAAAGCGCAATGTGCATGGAGGTTTTGAATCAAATAAAACCGGTCATTAGATAAACGCTTAACGCTGAACACCGATTGCTAAGCGCATTGCATTTTACTTTTCTTCATTTCATGATATTTGTTCGCTGTCCATTTCATCATAAAACAATGCTACTGCCTACAACAATACATAGTGTGTGTGTGTATGTGAGAAAGAGAAGTTATTATGGTGAAAACACTAACTGGATTACTAACATACATTCGAAATGTAGTCATCGCATCAAAATTCATTCATTTATCAGATGCCATAAGATTAAATAATATTTGATTGTGGGCAAATGAAAACTGGATGGTGGTCATACAATCTCGATGGAGAAGAAATAAAAAAATATTATTGTATTTCTACTGATGATGGTGGCATCGGCCAACTAACTTCTGACATGAATGTTTCCTTTTCATGTCGGTTGTGTCTCTTTGTTTTGCTATATCACCATATGCATCGGATTTAAATAAACAAATCTGCATATAGCAATGTTGATTTGCATATGAATCAAATGGATCAAACGCTGTTGATTCAGGGCTTTATTACAACACCTTTTTTGTTAAACCAATTTAAAAAGAAAGAAAAAACGAGATCTCCATTTTTTAATGCAAGCCGTTCATTTATTTGTCTTATCAATTTGGTTTCGGTATATTGAGCATTGAGCATATTATTATTATTAAATGATCTTCATGGGCAAACATAATTATCGTACATTCGTACTTGAATGACATCTTCAATATCCATGGCAACAATCATTTTTATATTGGCCAATCGAAAATTATCATTGCAAAGCATCACATATAATTACAATTACAATTCTGCTTTCAATTAGTTCACTTTTGCTATCAAGAATATCGTAATCGCATTTATCTGTCTACCTTAATTAACTCATTCGTTGGTCATAATGCTTTCAATAGTCTGGCATTGTTGATATGTTTGAATTTCGAATGATATAACACAATCGAAGCTGTTGTTTTAAAATATATTTCTTCTTTTGCTTATTTTCTTTCTTTCCTTTCTTCTCGAATCGGCATTCTGCAATATTCGAACAAGATAACGATTGCATATGACGATGACTGCACCAATCCACATTAAATGTAGATTATTATTTTTTCATTCGTTCAATTTCTTTCAACTTCCAACATCCAACACACAACCGAACAACAACATCAAGAAGCGATAATAATAATAATAATGCATTCGGATTCGATTACATAACAAAATCGAATCGTTGAGAAGTGAAAGATCTTTTATCGCGTTCACATACATATATCCACGCCATTCATATCAAATGATACCATTGAAATACAAAACATTCATAACAATGCACCACACATCACACACAAACACATATATCATACAGCTCGGAGGCCAGCAACCAGCAACAAACAAAAATTATGATTACATGATGAACCAGATAGAAAAACGCCAATGTGCTCGGAAAATGAAATGATCAATTGTGAACGAAGGAAAGAAAAATGGAAAAAATGAGAGCAAAAAATTGTGCTTTAGTTGCGTCTCTTTGCTTAAAATTGCATAAAAGCGTTCGGAAATATTTTTTTGTTTTTTGTGTTTGAATGCAACAAATTCAGGTGAAAACGACGTAATATCACTAAAAATTATTCAATTTCGAAGTAATATGGATGAACTGACTATCTGAACCCGGCTACCGATTGTTCTCTATGCCGATTTCATATGAAGTCAGTATGTGAGGCAATCAAGAATCGTTTGCAAGATGTAAGCAAGGCAATTGATACAAAGCGAGTGAACGGCATTACGATAGAAAAACTCATGACAGTTGACTTGTTTCACTTTTGGAAACTCATTTCGCATTCAATAATATTAATTTGAATGAAATGCATGTAAGCCGTTGAACGTACAATGTGCATTGTTTAAACCATAGCGGCAAAAACAACAGAAATCTCTGCCATTCTTCCAAAATTGTTGGGTTTGGTCCAAAAATCCATAGCCAATTCCTTTGTTCACTTTATTTGCAGCTGATTGAATGAATGCAATGAATGAATGTCAAATGAAATCGAAAAAACTTTTTCTAATCACCATACAGTTTGGATCTTTTTTGAATATTCGATGGTAACGGGGAGCGCTGCTTGAGATGCAGCGTACTCACATTCGGTATGAGCTTTAGCACAAAATATTTCTTTATTTTGCACATTATTGTGTAGTAATGTTCGTTCGGCCTAGCGTCGTTTAAAATTTCATGTGCTGTTTCACCTCTCTATGTGCTCGTAGACACAAACACACACATGTACTCAAATACCCATCCAAAGAAATGGTTAATTTTAAGGGGGGAAGTGAATCCGTGCATGTTTTCGAATGCGAATATTCGACATTGTGACCGTTTTGGAATGGTTTTTTTTTTCACCTCCAGCTCTTCTGTTTTCCGCCACATTTTTGTGTAATGATTGAGGAGTGTATAAAAAGTGGTGACAACCAAACTAATTCAATCAGTATCTGCTCGGTGTTCAGTCCATTCGCATTCACATCGAATTGGAATCGACATCCAACGAAGTTTAAAGACTTATTTTTGCACTCAACAATCAAAACGGCCACTCGAAATATTATTAATAATCGAGCCAACATGAAGTCCACGGTATGGATTTATTTCGACATATTTTTCTTTTCCATTTTCGGAATTGAAGAGGTTTATATTGTGTTTAAATACTAAAATGTAACCAAAACGCATTTTAATGTCGATTGAAAATAAAATGAGTGAATTATAAGTGGAAGAATATTCAGAAAATTTTATGGCGAGATTTTTGAATTCTGTGATTCATGAGGAAAATTAAAAAATGTGACGCAATATTGTGCATTAAAATGTTCATCGCTGATATAGATTTGCTATTCATTAATTTATAGCGCGCGCGTTGAACCTTTGTCTAGCGATCGACATCTGAAAAATTTATTTATTCACCTATTTTTGGCTTCGAATTTCATAGTGAATTGTTTAAATGAAAGTCATCCGATTTATGATTCACGGACGACAAATGAATGACGAAATATCGGACGTCGTTATTTAAGTTTTCCGTCATTTGTAAGCAAATATGTGAAAAGATTCGAATTTTGTGTGTTTTATGTCGTTTTTGATTCTGTGATCGCTTTGAATACCATGCGTGAAATAACACTTCACATACAGAGTTGCATTTTTCAGCCAAATATTGATATTATTTAAACGCGAATTTTTGTTTGAAAACGATAGTATCGCTTCATATTCACCATTCAGATAGTTTTTTTTCTAATTTTATTTTTATTGGTTTTCTTCTTATTATTTTGTCGTTTTTATATGAGTTCATCATTATCGCATATTTTGTTTACGCATCAGTTTGTTTTTTTGTCTCATTTTTTAAGTAATTTAAGCCGTCGAAATCTATAATGAAACGAGATAATATGAAAAGAGATTCATTGTAATCGATACCACATTACACATGACTGTTTTTCTTTCTGGAGTGAATGAATTGGTTTTTCCGGCGATTATAATCTTTTTTCAGTAGTTTCTGTGCCGATTAAAAGATGAATTTATTTTGTTTACAGTTCATTTTTGCGGGAGTCATCTTCTGTGTAATGACCACTGTCTACTGTGGTGATGAAACAAAGAAATCAGCCGACGTAACTGAGAAGAAGCAAGAAAAACGGGGCATTTACGGTGAAGGAAATCATGGTTGGGATGCAGGTTGGGACGGTGGACACGGTGGACACGGTGGACACGGATGGGAAGAAGACCATCATCATGTCCATCATCATCACGAAAAAACAATTGTAAATGTTAAAAAGGTCGGTAGACAAAAATAGTTGAATAAGTTCGAAAAAATAGAGAGAAAAAAGTAATTGTTCCCTTCAAATTTACACAGGTTCCTGCTCCGTATCCCGTGTTTCAACACGTCCATGTGCCAGTACACAAAACGGTTCATTATCCAGTTAAAGTGCCAGTCCATCAACCCTATCCAGGTATGTAGTTTACGGCTGAAGAAGTTAATTTTCGAAAGTTATTCATTTAGCGAAAAAAATTGGGTAGCTTTTAGTGGGTAAATGTTTTTATTAAGGTTTCGATTTGTTGAATTTATAATTATAATAAATAATAATAAGAAATATTGTATTATTCTGACTAAGATCTCCAGGCGTTAATAAGACTTAGCACCGTACAATCTTACGTACATAATGTTATATTTGCCTGTTACATTCGACGAAATTTCTCGTCAATTTCTCTCAAAATCCATCAAACAAAAGAATTTTGTTTTTATTAGAAAAGTGACACATATTTCCATCGATATTCTGATGTTTAGTTCATCCGTTCAGTTTCATTTGTTTCATTTGACTTAAGACAAAGTTATATGTTGCCTTCTTCCTAAGACAAAGTTATATGCGTCCTTCGAAATAATAGTGCCATATTCCAATTAATTAGAATTCACAAGTTCCAAGAAGCATTAACATTTATCATTTTTCTACAAATGTTCTTTTTCCAATAGTCGTTAAAAACATCCATGTACCAGTGAAGGAGATTGTGAAGGTTCCCGTGCATATTCCTGCTCCATACCCTGTGGAAAAACACGTTCATGTGCCGGTCCATGTTCCAGGTTTTTAGCCGACTTAGCATTTCTTGATTGAGTTACCAATTTAACAATTGAATTATTTTTGATTTTTAGTTGATCGACCAGTTCCATACAATGTAAGCGTGTGAATCCAATTGAATCAGCATAGTAATCAAACAAATGTTTCTCATGTGTGAAAAACGATAAGCATGATTCTTCAACCGAAACTTTATTTTATATAAACTTTTTATTTTCTGTCACTTTGCGAGATGTTCGATTTAAGCCAAGTCAATAAATAAATTAATCTCTTTTTTGTTAGGTTTATGTTCCTGCACCATACCCCGTAGAAAAACATGTCGGCGTTCCTTATAAAGTTGGCGTGCCAGGTAGGTTGTAATTCAGTCTGGTTAAATATTTGTTTTAGGTTTCTAAATTAATAAATCAATGGATTGCATGCAATTTCTGCTGAAAAGCTTGGTCCAAAGTTTGATTTTCTTGGAAAAATATAAAATTTTGTCTGTCATCTGACATTAATCACAAACTCAGACTGATACTCAGTTTTTTTTCCTGTGATTTTTTTCCATAGCTCCGTACCCTGTTGAGAAAAAAGTTGGTGTACCCGTACACGTAAAAGTTCCAGTCGATCAACCGTAAAAAAGAATTAGATATTTTGGAATCATTTTATATCAGCCCCATTTGAAATCAAATTATTTTAGACATTTATGCGTTTTATTTGGGAAACGAATGTCCAAAGCTTAAAAACGACCTTCATCTGCTATAGATATCCAATCATATTACGCTAAGGGGTTTAGCCTTCAAGTTCACAAATGTTTTGGAATAAAGCGCAAAAATGTTTGAAATAAATTGAGACCAATAAATGATCAAAAAGTCTCGACCATGAAATAAATTAAATCTTTTTTTTCACAGATACCCAGTAGAAAAAGTGGTTCATTATCCAGGTAATTCGAATTCGATAATTTTATTTCTGAACTTCAGAATCTGAAGACAAAAGGAACAGTATACGATGTCATATGCCAATTATTATTATCCATAGCTATAGTTTTTGAATTGCGAATATTAATATTTGTTCGTATGTAACAAGTTTCTTTATACTGATCGAGTTTTATCCTTTGATCCATCATAGTTAAAGTAGCCGTAGACCATCCAGTTCCTTACCCAGTGGAGAAGCCTTATCCTGGTGAGTAATGTTAAAAATATCTAAAAAATTCAAAAAACTCATGATTAATGATTCGAACGCACTTACGCATACAATTGATTCGTCAAACAATATGAAAGGTCATTCACTTATTATTATATAGTAAAGTCTCTATAAAAGGACCCGTCCCCATTTGTGAACCACTTGGGATGCGACCGACATTGTCCTTTTATAGAGACTTAACTGTATTGTGATTCGAAAAAAAGAACGACGTGCAAACTAAGATTCGAGTTGAAAAAAGATGGATAAAGGTTATTTCTACATTTTGCACATCGATCTTTTATCATGCTGCTTGAAACTAATGGAATATTCTCATTTATTTGCAGTTCATGTTGAAAAACCAGTCCCAGGTAAGTTTCGAGCACCAGAGCAAATAGTTGAGTTTTGTGGAAAGAAAATGATTTGAAAATTCTTTTCTTGTAGTACATGTGATCAAGAAGGTTCCATATCCAGTCCATGTCAATGGTAAGTTGTTGAAAAAAAATTTCCATTATGATTTATTATTGTGAATTGAATCAAACTGATCCATTTTGTGAGCCGAATAACCTGGCTCATATAATTGGCTCTTGTTGAAATAATAAAAATTAACGCGAATCTTCATTCATCCGGCTTTAGTTGACAAGCCAGTACCTTACCCGGTGGACAACCCAGTTCCTTATGAAGTGAAGGTTCACGAACCTGTTCCATATCCAGTTGAAAAACACGTAAGTTTGGCATTCAACACGTGAGTGTTGGACAGTGTAAGGTAAAATGAAGAAAATGTTAAAATGAATAAGATTTATCTTCATCTTTGTCGAATACGGGTCTTCACTGAATGATCAAGTCCACGGTTGGCTCAAAGTATTCGAAAAAAAAAACAATAAATATCGACGATTCCTCTAAATGGGTCTATTTTTCTTTTTGAAGGTTCATGTACCAATCATAAAGCACGTACCATACCCTGTCAAGGTGCCTGTTACTCATCACGTGCCCGTCGAAATTGAACAACACACACCAGTAGAAGTTCACAAACCATTGCACTACTCAGCCAAAGAATATGTGCCAGTTATTGAACAACATGAACACCATGATCATCATGATCATCATGATCATCATGAACATGAACATCATGAACATGAACATCATGACATCCACGACCACCACTATTAAACGAGGAATATCCAAACATCCAAACATTATATGCTGATGGCAAAATACTCGTATTGTGATACTCCGTTTTAACAATATATACGAATGTCAACCAACTGAAAAGCAACAAAACAAAAGCAAAAACAAAAAATCAAAATCGATTTATTGATCAAAAAATGGACAAAACTACAACATTTAACTTGCGAACATGCATATAACATTTATTTAGGTGGATAATTTATATGTTTTTTTTATTAAATTTTTACAACCATCCGAATGTTTAGTGTTTAAGGAAAGTGAACGAATAAAAAGCTTTTTCGAATGAATGGAAACCTCAAACAGTTGCAGGGCTATTTTCAAAATGAAATATTCAAAGACCGCTTAAAAGTATGGACCGCAAACGATTAGATTGCATAGTTTCGGGCAACAAAAAATTACACCACATTCCAACTTGAATTCAACTGACGTAGTTGCAATAAAGATGATTATTATTGCGCTTTAGGTTTAAACTTTAAAATTTAATGTTGGCTTGCATAATTATGAAAATTTCTGACATTTAGAACTGAACTTAATTAATTTTAATCGAAAAAAGGCTAATTGATCATGGATCATATAACGAACAATTCGGCTTGTCAAATTTTTTTAAACATTTTTTGAATATCCTCAGGCCAGAAATCAATAAAGTAAATTACGATATTTACATAAAAATATTGATCATTCATGCGCGAAATGACGAAAAGGCATCGTGAAAAAGAATATATACTGTTCGAACAACTTCAGTGAAATGGGAATGTCTTATGCTGTAATACATGCAGTTTAACCAAAGCAAAAGGCAATCCGAATTCCGATCCGAATCACAATATATGCGCGCATTTTTGGTTCTTCTTTCGATTTCGGTTTTACGCTATGTGTGAAATTGTTACAAATGCTGCGCGTTTGCTATTGCCGTGCTGCTCTAATGATGGTATCCATGAAGTGGAAAATGAAATGATAAACATGCGAAATAATTTTTCATCACTCTGGTCTATCGGAATTGCTTCAGATTGTTTACATTGGAAACTGAAACGTGTTGAATTCGGAACAGCATGAAAATTCGTTAGCTTATTCAGTCGAGTCGAGAGCGGCTCTAGGAAACAAACATATGCACACGAATTTCGTTTTGTACGTATCACAAAATTGCATTCGAATAGCAATGTGGATGTTTCTGCATTGTTTCACTTTCCGTGGGCAAAGCACACAAACAAAGAAAACCATTTTTTTTAAGATGGTGTGTAAGCCTATAAATTTCATTGCCACCGATAGATGCGTAACAGTTCGGGACTTGACTTTCATCGGTACAAACCATTTTCTTAGAGAAATTTAGGAAAAGTTAGCGATCTATTATTTCCATTTTATTTTTGGATTCGAAGTGCTGAAAACCGATCAAACTGAAAATATGAAATGGCTGGTAAGATTAACTTTGAATTGAAAGTTTAAGTGTCTCAGCTTGTGATGTTTCATCGAATTCTATAAAATTTTCTAGATTCTAGATCTTTGGTGATTTATCGAGTGTTTTTCGTGTGATCGTCATTGAGATATTGTAAAAATTATTTTTATGATGTTGAAAAAGAAAAGCCATTTCTTTCTTAGGTCCTTGCTGGTGTTCATTTTTCAATAAGAGAAAACTTTTTCTGCGTATTTTGTGCACAAATTTTCCATCGGCATGAAGAAAAAAAACAAATCGAAAGTGGCAGCCTCAAAAATTACATTTCTTCCAACACAAAACAAAACGATCGTTAAATGTCGAAGACCTAAACAGAAACTTGTTCAAAACCAAAAATGAAATTGAAAAAAATTGAATTTCGAGAAAAGTGCACCGTCTCACGCAAAACAAACGCTATATCGAATTCCGAAACAATTGTGCGCTAAAATTTTTTTGAATTACAACAGAAAATGAAAAATATTATCCAAACCAAATGAAAAAATACATCGATTGTGTACTATCCATTCCATAGATGGTTTTGCTTCTGTGCATCGTATTAGCCCAATCATTATATAATTAAGTTACTTTACACCGTTAACTTTTTCTTTTCATATCGAATTAATTGCGATTTGTTTTTAATCAGAGTTTTTGCTTTGCTTTGTTTTGCTCATATCGTATGCTTATTCGATGATTTGATTTGATTCGATTCTGTTTCTTTTTCTTCTATACCTTCTTTTGCATTGTTCGAAATGTTTGTGTTTTTATTCAGTATAGTTCGTTGTTTTCGCTTATGTATCACTCTTCATTTTCATTTAGACAAAGCTATGTATATTTGTACTGGTGTTAATGACCCATGCCGCTGAAAATGTATCGAAACAGCCAGCGGCTACTCAAGGAACAAATAAAGCTAAATCGGTGTCACCCATTGAAGCAGATAATATTGCTTCAGAAAGTGAAGTACTTCATTCAACTATGAAACGTGATGCCAGAATTTTCACTTCACCGATCATCGCTGAAGGTTTGAATACTCAAATATATTCTGGGCCGATATCTGAGAATTCGTTATCGGATGAAGGGCGGAACGACGAAGGTCAACAATACTATGATCAGCAATATGATCCGCATTATCAATCGCATGATGAAAAATTGGTCGAAGTCGTTAAGCAGGTGAATTTGAATTGATTTGATTTGTCGTTTCTGGTCTTCAGATTTCTTATTCAGACACGATATTTTCGTTCCACAGGTCCCTGTGCCGATTCCTATCACAAAACATGGTAAATATTTTTGTAGTTCATTTCTTCATTCAGTAAGGCGCTCGTTTGAGTTTTCAATAAAGTAATTGTGTTGCATCGAAAAACGATTTTCTCATCACTTAGATAATGTTTTTTTTCGAGACAAAATCCATAATAATTCATTTTATCAATTATTTCAATCGAGCGTAATGTTTGCAAAAATATTTTCGTAAAAAAAGTTAAACGATTTTTCAAATTTATTTTAGTGCCGTATAAAGTTGAGAAACTTGTTCCGGTTCCAGGTTTGTATCCTTATTGCGTTTTCAATATCATAGATCTCTTTTTTTGGTTTTAAAGAAAAATAACGCTCCATCAAACGATTTTTTTTGTTTCTGAGCAGTAAAAGTAGGTGTCATTACTCCCTATCCAGTATACAGGAATGTACCATATCCTGTCAAACAGATAGTAAAGGTGCCCATTCATATACCTCATGCTTATCCCGTTGAACGAAAGGTAAGTCACATATTCAATTTTCAATTTTAAGTAGACGTTTCGTTATAAAATATGACTTTCGATTAAAGCAAACCATGATTGTGGTGTGGCTTCCGAATTTTCAATTTGATAAGATTTTTGAGACACTCGGCAAAACCAAATTAAATAAATACTATTTTTCTGTCATTATTCTAGGTGCCGTATGCAATTCACGTTCCAATTGATCGACCAGTTCCAATAAAAGTCATCATTCCGCAACCTTATCCAGTAGAAAAACGGGTAACTTTGCCTTGTGCCTTTTTACCTTAGTATTTCCAAATGGAGTAGAAAGTAGGAGTAATTATTCATTGCCGAAGTGTTTTTTCTCGGTTTGAAAAGCATTTTTAAAATTGAAATTGTTTTTAGGTTTTTCGATAAAATGCAAACTTAGGCGGAAGTGTTCAATCGTATTGCGGAAGTCGTTTAAGCTCTCAAGTGGAAAATAGCGTGCAAGATAATCCGATTGCTTTTTCTTTTTATTATTTTTTTCCAAATAGATTCCTGTTCCAATCAACAAATATTATCCCTCGCCATTCCCAATCGAGAGGCCTGTTCCGGTGAAAAGTAATTAACATTTATGATTATTTTTTAATGTACGGCAATATAATTGAAATTGATCGACAATTGATTTTTTTTTAAATTTGGCTACTCATTTACTAAGTACCGGTTCCTGTGGCCGTTGATCGCCCTTATCCTGTCGAGGTGATAAAAAGGGTGCCCGTTAAAGGTATCTACATTATAATTTCTTTCATTCTTCAAGATTGGATTTGAAATTACCGTCTCAGATATTTCAATACTCTAGTTTGGGTTGGAGATAATCAACATTACAATATTCCTCTTGCTTTTTCAATTGATTTTTTCTGTTTGTTTCAGTCTTTGTTGACCGAGTAGTTCCATTCCACGTACCAAAACCGTATCCTGTAAGAGTAGAAAAGCCTGTTCCATATAAGGTGATAAAAAAGGTGCCCTATGCTGTGCCCGTGCCAGGTGATTATCTTTAGCTTTTATTGGAAAACGAAGCAATCGACAATTAAAGGAATCGATGCATTTCGTACTTAATTTTCCCTTTAAAGTCGACCGACCCGTGCCTTATGAAGTGGAGAAACCGGTTCCAATAACGGTACGAGTGCCTGTGCCTGTCAACGTGCCCGTCCACAAATATGCAAGTATTTTTTATGATCTTATTAAATTTATAAATTGGTATTTTGAAAGAGATTATCGCAGTATATTTATGAATCAAATCGACAACTATTTGGTTTTGAACTAAGGATTTTATTAGCTCGTTAATGCAAAAGAGACCCATTTTATGAAACAAAAGCCATTTATTCGATTGTGAGTAAAAAATAAATCCAGGGGATATAACCATTTTTGTTTGGATTTCCATTTCAATGTTCTCAAACGTTGTATATAAAGGTTTGCGTTAAAAAATCTTATTTCACATAGGAATTAAACAAATTTGCTATTATTAACAAGATTTTCCCAAAATCAGTGAAAAAACTATTATATCAAAAATCCGAAAATCATATTCATGAATAAATTCAGTGTGTTTTCATAACAACGTGTAATCAGAGTAAATCAATTTCAAACAATAATATTTCGTTCCCAGATTCATGTCCCCATCGAAAAAGAGATTCCGTATCCGGTGAAAGTGCCTGTTGAAAGGCCTGTGCCAATCCATATCGAACGCCATGTGCCGATAAATGTAGATAGACCATTAAAATACACCGAAAAGAAATATCTTCCGATATCTGATGACAAGGACGATTATCGTGGTAGCAACAGTGAAAACAATGAACAGCGAGTGGAAGGAACAAGCGATCTATCGGCTGGATATCCAGAAAATCAACGGAACGAAACAAATAAGAAAACCAAACAAAATCCACCTAACAATTAGTTAATTATTATTAGTACATTTATATTTGAATTTTGAGCTCAATTTGTACATGTATTAGGGGTGAAGCAAAAAAACTCGCCAGGTCTAAGTTCTACCTCTATCAGCAAGTTTGCTAGAATTTGAAACGTATTATTTCTTGAAATTCTATTTTTTTCAACAATATCTTTGATCTATGAGCTATGATCGTCACTGTTAACATTGAAAAGTCTAAATTTATATAATTTTGCAGATGAATAACGTTAAAACTAAAATTGCAATTCGCAAGTGAAAAACAACCAAGATATTGTGTACCATTTATATATGTATGATAAAATTGAAATTAAAACACATAAAAAATATAGAAAAAAGACTATTTCATTTTTAATCTACATTGGAAGTTTGTTCGAGCTGCTGTGTTACACGATTCATCGGGCGATAGGTACAGTTAGGCGTTCTCGTTGAGATGAAAATCTATTTCGAGAATTGAAAGTAAAAAATAATAATTCACGTGCTAAACAAACGTGAACGCAACTTCTATTACTTTCTTCCATCTCTGTTTTTCTCTTTCATTTCTTTCAATACTTATTCATTCTTGGACACTCAACACGTAACATTGTGAAGGTGATTAGATAATTTTTCTATGAATGCTCATTTGACGTTTCCAATTGCCACTGTTTCAAACATATTAAATGGCTAATACATTTTATTATGCGATTTACGATGATTGGCATGACACACATTGCGAGCTGCATTGATCCAATGGACAAATATTCCTGTAAAATGAATCGTATTCAACTGCAGCTAACGGTAACAATTTCTATTGACCGGTCACAATATTCCGTCCAAAAGCATCCCATCGCCACATATCCAATATCTATGGTCAGAGCGAATGGTAGGAATGTAAGCAATTTCAGTGCCTTGTTCATTGCCAAAGAGAATAAGAAATTAACATTGTATATCACGCAGGTTCATGGGCTGTGTCATCAATTAATTTTTTAACCAAGCCGATTTTCTGTAAATTGAGAGACCGGAAATAATGTTGAAACATTTTCAATTATTAATTGCTCATAGCTCACCGAGTAATTATTACTATTTTTATAAATAGCAATTGAAAATGCAGAAACTTTTTTTTCTCCATTGGCACATTCACATTGAATGTTAATGCATTCGCGAATTACTATTGAATTCAGATGAACGATGTTATAATGTGCATTTTGCATGATTATCGCGTACAATTCATTGCAGTGATTCGCTGATTGCAAGGACCATTGTTGAATGAACCAACTCAAGCGGAGGAAACATATTTATCTATTACATTTGCATATCGAGCCATTTTTGTGTTTGATGGTGAAAACAACATTGTTCAAACACTGGTTGAACAAGAAATCGAATGGAGCAGAAAGAAATTTAAAAAAAATGACGACTAGCACCACGAATCATTGCGCATGAAAATGTTGTTCGTGAATGATGAAAAAAATGCATTTCCTGTGCAAACGGTAAAACTGCCAATTAATAAATTCGTTGAAAAATAGTTGAACCTTAAGCCTCAAGCCTTGGGCCTCAATTTCGGATCAAAATGGAATTTTCAATTTTGAAAACAAAACAAAAATCACTTAAGCCCGAATGGCATAATATTGGTTTTTTCGTCTTTATTTTGCGTAAATGATGATAATACATATAATAGTAATAAATGAAAATGGGAAATACTATATCAATCATGAATTCCGCTGCGCAAGTTTACACTTCACACGCACAGTGATAAGAAATGATGGAAAACTAGCAATGGATTCGGATGTATATGGAAAAAAGAGTGCACAATGTCGAGTGCCGGCAATAGCAATTTATTATTTTTTCTCACCTGCATTTGCCGCATTGCGAAAAACTTTTGGCTGATGACAATATCTTAAAAAATACCGTCTCGTGATGAACCGTGATCAAATCTTTCTGTTTGACATTCGTATTCGTTTTTATGCTAAAAATAGAGATTTCATAAATAAAATCTATTCGTTTGGAAACAATTGAACGGAAATTAGTAATTCAATTGTTGCTGGTCGTTGATCATTCAATGACACACAAAATAGAAAGTGCAAAAGTGTTGTGTTCACAAAAGACATTGCATACTGAAAATGAAAACTCAGTGTGCACCGTTTATATCGACTGACCTTGAGTATTCTTCAATATTTGGTCTTGTAGTTTTAATATTTTGAATCTAACAATTTTCTCAATAAAAAAATATGCAAATGAAATGAAGACAACGAAAAAATGTCTTTATTAAATGCTCGTCAAATAATAGTTGAATGAAAATAATGTGAATAGTGAATAATATAATGATCTCACGCAACGTTCACCCGTCGGCTGGAATGGATCAATGTTTGTGTGCATTATCGGCTTTGGATAGGCATTCTAATAACAAAACATGAGGATAATTAACTTTTCAAGAATTCTTGCTAAAATTGCGACATCATACCAAATTCCGAACCCCATCCGATATGCGCTCCAGTTTCCTTGTTTTTCTTTTCCAACCAATCTTGCAATGGTTTAAAGTATTCAACCAATGCTGATGCTTCCATTTTGCGTTGTCCGGTAATTATTTCAAGTGCATCTGGCCATGGTTTCGATGCTCCCAATGCAAGCATTTTCCTGTAAAATGAAAACCAAACGAAGACGTTTCCAAAGAAAACATTGTTTTTTTTTTGTTTTAGAAATAATAATTATATTGAGCAAACATACTTCAATGTATTGCCAGCGGCTGTGCTCTGGTAAAAATCACAATCAGACAAAACACTGTTTGAACTGTTTGGATCATATTCTCTGGCCAAAACACATGCACCTTTATATATTTGAAATTGAAGTATGAACGAAACCATATAACTGGAATGAGATAAAAATTAATTAAAATCAATAAAATATGCGCCGATAATTCAATCGATTTCATTGCAAAAGACGAACCGTAAATATTCGACATCGGCGCTAATATGATATTTGGCAGTCGGATCAAAATCTTCTTTGTATCGTTGAACTGGTGGTTTGATACCAGATGCTTCTTCTCGCATTTTCCAAAAACGACAATTATATTCATCGGGCTCAACCTCGCCACGGAATAATGCCCACCGATAACGATCAATCGAGTAAGCAAATGGCAAGAACACGATTTTTTGCAGGGCTTTTTCGTAGAGCTCATTGATTTTTGCCTCTTCATCATAATCATAATTTTGTAGCAGTCCTATTTTCTCTAAAAACTTTGGAGTTGAAGCAGATAGTGCGAATACATCGCCGATGGCTTCATGAAAACCGGGATTCGCTCCAGTTCGATAAATCATTGGTTGATTTATATATTGTAAGTAATAATAGATATGGCCCATTTCATGGAATACTGTGAAAAGTTCATCCATGGTGACTCGAGTACATTGAGATATTCTATAGATAAATTCGGAAGTGATTAATTATCTATGATCAATGCTCATTCATGGTAGTCATATGAGAACATTCGAATTACCTAACATCAGTGCCATTGAAAAAGTCCCAAGCAGATGCATGACAAATGAGTTCTCTTCCATCGTTTGGCTTTTCAATAATGCTCCGTTCCCAAAATGTTCTGAAACAACGAAGAAAAAAAACCATTTAGCTAAAATTTCATGAAATATACGATATACGATCTTACTGAGGTAATGCACTCATATTTAAACTTTTATAGAAACTTTCGGCCAATTGGAACATTTTTAATGCTGTATAGTTTTGTCGTTTCATTTCGTCCGTAATGTCAGTGGATTTTTTGTTTGGATACGGTTTTGTATATTTGAAAACAGAATCCCATGTTTGGCCCCACATATTACCCAATAAATGCATTGGAATCAAACCTTCCTCGGAAATCAGGTCACCATATTTTGATTTCAATGCATGACGGACATAGGCATGTATCTGCTGATACAATGGTCGAATCTCTTCGAAAATATTCTCCAATTGACTTTCGAATGTCGGATCTTCATATGCATCCAACCATGACTCAGCGCCGGATGTAAAATCTAAACGTCAAACACATATTTCATTTAAACGAAAGTTATGAACACTCTTTGAAGGATGCTTACTATCCAATTGGGCTGCCTCTTTATTCAATTGCAAATATGTTTCGAAGTACTTTCGCATTGGTGTGCCAGCTTTGTCATACCATTGTTTCCAATAATATTCCAACTCTTTTGGGTCGTCGCTTTCCAGCAAAATATCTGTCAATTCTGACAAAAAGAGCACCAAAATCAATAGGATAGAGAATGGACAAGATCATATCAAACGAAATTATTTTACCCGGTTCTAATTGCAAATCACATTTCGTCCTGTTTTTGTATGAGCAAACATGCACTTTGGCATAGTTTGATTCCATTGCGTTGAGTGCATCGCTCAATTCTTTAAATTTGTCAGCTGGTAATGCTGCATAGCCCAATTTGGAGAATTCTTTGAGTTGACGCTTAAGGTTTTCATCTTTGTATGATTTGAAATCGAATGAACGGATGTCTTTTGATTTCTCCTAAAAAGAAATCAAGAACAATCAACTTAACATTCGAAAAATTGACATTGAGAAATTACCTTAAGAAATGCTGCATTATCAGCGGAGACAGCGTCTTTAAAAGCCTGATTTTCTTTAGTGATATTTGAATTAAAATTCCATGCGGCAATTGATTCGTTTGTTCTCCGTTCAATCAACTCAAAATTCAGTTCATCTAAATATGCTTGTGCACGAATTTCTTCTTCTTCGATGTTCTGATCAACAGCGGTCACATTATTATTCAACTAACAAAGAAGAATCACCGAAAAAAGCGAGAAATAAATTCAATAACCGGTTTGCCAATACCGTTTGTTTTATTCAAATTTGATTTCGATTAAATATCCACAATCATCAAACATATAAAAAACATGATATGTATTGTTCATAACTTTGTACTGTGTACATACTTACAACATCAAGAATGAATACACATATAAACAGCAAAGCGACACATTCCATGATTACAGCCGATCACGACAGCTGTAAAAAAAAATGGTTTGAAATAAAATAATCAATTCCATTTCGTAGTAATGAAACCGAAACAAATTAGACTTCAAGGCCGCTGCTCATCGCTAAAATCGAAAATACAATCATACAATTCGTTCATTTTTTTTCACAGTAAATATGCAATGAATGCCAAACAAAATTTTGCAATTGCTTTTCAAACATCCAAAGTCTAAAAAATCGGACATCGAGCAAAGCGCGATCAGTGAAAAGAAATGATTTATTTTGTTTTGGGAATATTCAATGAATAGTCAATAATCCAAATTTCTAGTAAAAAGAAATATTTTTTACAATACCTGATATCCAAACAGACACTTAAACAAAGGAAAATAGATTTGAAATAAAAATAAATTAAAACGAGAACTTAATTTGGATCGACGTATTTCTGTTGCTGGTTGTCCAGCTACTGGGAACTTATATCACTTGTTTGTGCCTTTTGACCGTTGTCATCTGTTCGATGCAGTGTTTACAGTAGCCGGTGATATCCATACGAATGACTGTTTACTTTGAATTTTGATGGAAATTTTTCCGTTAGATTTATTCGTGTTAATACGAGTAGAAAACTCAACGAAAAAAAAAAACATAAATGGTTTTTTTTTGTACGAGAGGTGATTCATGTAGAACGATTTATGATTAAATAAAATTCCTACAAAATCAAGTTCGAATGAGAGAGAGAGAGAGAGAGAGAGAGAGAGAGACGTGACTGGGTTAACTGTGGCCGTCGCCCAAGTTTCAAATCCGAACACTAGATGACACTGAATTGAATGCCACCGCTGTCAAACAGCATAAACAATGCAATTTATCCGCTTATTTGGCAGTTGGTAGACATGCGGCTGTAAAAGGAGAAAAAAAAACAATTTCAAAACACAGACATACAAATGCGCGTTCAGTGTTATGAATGCTATTGTATGACAAGCACGTCATGCGAATTGTTTTCGATTCAATATTAATAGCGAAAAAATAGAAAAATATAAAATAATAATAAATAAATAGCAAAAACTATATCTATAAAGGTAAATGCAATGTTGTGATATAAATTGGCTCTGAAAGTGTGCCGATTCGATTGAAATGTATTACATTTTTCCTTCTTCTGCGTAAATATAGTGTGTTTATTTGTGTCGCATCAATTTTATCGATATTCCAACAAACTGATCTTATTGAAATCAAATTTACATTTTTAAATTGAATTATCATGATTTTATGGATTATTACGATTCAGATCATTCGTGTATGCAGCATTTAATAATGGCATTGACTAATGAAATGGTTTTAAATAGTAAAGAAAAAAAAAAGATAAATTACGATACATTATCAAGATAACATGTCACCTGTAAAACGTTTAATTTGTGAAAATGTTAAGATAACTGCTGCAGCTGTCTCATACAGACTTTTTTGAATGTGATGAATAACAACCAATCAAAAAGCAAAAATCATTTGTTTAAAAGAAAAAAACAAAACGAGCAGCATGAACATTGACGACGACGACACACAAATGTGAATATATGATACGTGTCGCTTGTGTTTGATGTGTTTTGAATATAATCAGCTTTTTGTACCACAAGCCACTAAGCATATAATGAGCCACATTCATTTATTATTACATATTATGGAATGTGTAAATTGTTTAATAACAAGACAATCGACAGAACGACTCAATTCAAATTGTTAAATTTTAATGCGGAATATGGAATATAGATCAGAAAAACTGAAGAAAACAGGCAAAAAAACGAAATCAGTGTTATAATCATTGCGATTTGGATGTTATTTAAGTGTCGCCCACTTTTTTTATCTGAAAAAATATGCGCTCGAATGCTGATTCACGGCTTGAAATTACATTTGCTATGCAGCAAACAAAGTGTGAATTGACGAAATTATTTTGCTGAAAAGTTGATTATTGTGTAATAAATTTTGATGATACGCATTCGCAAAACCCAAAGTTAATATTTTTGGCCGAGTTCAGCTTTCATATGCTAATGTGCCCGGCACAAGAATTTCGTAAATTTATAATTTATGTTTATTGAATTATCGGCAATTCGATTAAAACAACACTACAATGACCAGTTCACGCAATAATTTTCAATTTTTCAACAATCCATTGGCCATACGTCAAGAGATTCAACGATTTGAGAGTGTTCATCCATCAATTTATGCAATATATGATCTCATCGATATAATTTCCGACCAACAAATTGCGCAACAAATTCGAGATCATGTTGTTTGTATTGAAGGTAATTTTAACCAAATAAATAAACTTTTCCCCGCATTCAGCCGAAGAACATTTTCGCTCAAATTCATTCAAAACAATTTATGTGCATTTATGCGGTTACGTTATTCGTTCGAAACTTACGTGAGAATAAAGTATGAGTTTAGTGAGGCTCCGTACAAATATCCACATCGAGATAAAATTAGTATCGATATTCGATGTTCATTGGTCATGCAATAGTTTTATAACGCAAAAAAGATAAAAAAGAAAATTAGTTCGAAGGTAGAGCGCAAAATATAGAAACGCCAATCGTTTTCCGTTCTACGATCATGATTACAGTTCAAGCACAAATATTATTCCATTTTTGGTACGAGTGCTGATAGTTGATACATAGATTATTATTTATTCAACGTTTGTGGCTTCGAGCTTGAAACATTGCAACCTTAAAATTAAAATCACATTTATTTGCAAGTAAATAAAGCTTTCATGCTGTGGTTGCCATGATTGTGATTCATTCAAGTTCCAAGAATGAGTTTGAGGGTGCATCAATGATGGCAGACAATCACGAATCACGTTCTCATCATGCATTTATTGATTTTTTTTGAAGAGGTTTTCACATTTACTTCGTAATACTACCGTTTTGAAATCAAATCATCTCACAGTCTAGGGACAAAATTTCTTCTTCCTTTCGATTACTCGAGTAATTCATGCGTTCAGTATTCGGTCTTCTCTTCATTGCAAAACTGAATCATTTTCACAAACAGGATGCGCTGCCAATTTCCTCAATATGAATGGGATTCTGGTTTCGTTCGTCATTCTTTCTTTCTTCTTCCCTTTCGATTTGTTCATCCTTAAATGTATCTGAGGAGCATGAACGGCTCTCGGCATTTTCCCGGTTGTTCATTGATTTTATGAATAGTGATAGTTTGAATGCCGTTAGTCATGGTTTTTTGGATTATCCATAAAATCTGAGTAAGAATATTTGCTTAGCACATCACAAACTACTGTATCATATTTCATAAGAATCGACCGGCATAGCGACTCCATTGAGCCTGTTGTTATTCCTTTATGATGTTTATTTTTAGTTTCAACGCATCGGTTGCCAATCAGCATTCAATTTACCGAATTCACTAATTTATTCATTCGTTCAACGAACAAAATCATCAAAAGCGTGGCTCAATGAATTTCGCACAGAATATTCATAAAAATTCAAATATTTGTGCGCTTGAGCCGAAAACGAATATTTTATGCGTTAAGTGAGCGCTGAATACATAATGATAATATTTTTCTTCTACTGTGCCGTCAGCCACCAAATGTGAAAGCCGAAACAATCCATTGTTTGCAATACCAATTGAATTATCTCTGAAACGGGAATATGAAATGGCTAGGATGTACAATGTACATAAATGAAATGACAATCACTTAAAAAACATTCGATGCCATTGAATACTAAAATATGAGTCATGATTTTTTAATTTTGAATGCAAATTAATTTTGGAAATCGTGACTACTTTTTAATTTTCATGAAAAAAAACTATCTTCAAAAACTGGCAACTGGGATTATTATTCATTGAATATTTTCGCTCTTCTTGGCGCTGAAATAACAAAATATAACATTCATTTAATAACGACACTTTGTGGAACTGCCTCATTTCCCAATTAAATGCAAACATTGAATATGTAATATTATAATTGTATCAAATTAAAACGTAGGTGGAGCATTTCTAACACAATAGACAATAGACAATGAACAACAATTCCAAGTTCAAATGTTTATGAATTTTTCTTGTAGATTCGTTTGTCAATAGCCAAGAATGGACAATGTCGAGAGCTGTGCCCGAATTGCGTTTAGGAATCGTTGGATCTATAAATTCGGGAAAATCGGCATTGGTACATCGATACTTAACTGGCTCTTATATGCAAGAAGAATCACCGGAAGGTGGTCGTTTCAAAAAGGAAATATTTATTGATAATCAAAGCCATTTGCTTCTGATACGTGATGAAGGTGGATTGCCGGAAATGCAAGTGAGTTTGAGAGTGTCGGATTCATTCGAATATCGAATGTTTAGAACAAATGTAAACTACAATTATTACATATTGACATCGATTTATTTGGATCATTTCGTTCATTTAGTTTTCGGCTTGGGTCGATGCCGTAATATTCGTATTTAGTTTAGAGAATGAGGCGAGCTTCAATGCAGTGTACAACTATTATACAAAAATGACTCACTTTCGCAACAGCTCTGAGATCCCAATAATTTTAGTCGGAACACAAGGTAAAAATAGCAAATTTTCATTCATAAAAACGTTGATGATGAATAATCAAATTACAAAAAAATATAATACTCACGTTCACAGATGCGATTAATGATAAATGTCCACGCATGATAGATGAGTCACGTGCTCGGAAATTGGCTAATGACCTAAAACGATGCGCATATTATGAGACTTGTGCTACATACGGTTTGAATGTTGAGACTGTTTTTCAGGATGGTAATTTATTGCAATTTCAGTCGAGAATTTGAGATGAATTTAAAAATTTGTTCTTTTGCTGTTTTTATGATGCAGCGTGCCAAAGAATAACTCAGCAACGGATTCAGTCATCGATTCATAGTCGAACGCCAACAAGTTCAAGGCCAACAACACCACAAGGGCCACGCTTAGGTGTTGGTAGCTTACATGCAATTCCACCGCATCATTCCATGCATGCTCATTCTGACCATGATCAACATTTCAATCATATATTGTCGAGTCCGTCAAAAGATTTTTCTGCATTGCATAGCAATAGTGGAATTGATTTGTCATTTCAGAATAACAATAATTTTACATTGCCGCATCGTCATCATAGTCTATCCGCTTCAACTCATCACATAGCTATTCGAAGCAGTGGCGAATTCTTATCAAATGAATCGCATACATCACAGCCATCACCAGGCAAAAAATGGAATTCAATTGCACAGAACATTTCACAGCAAACCATCGCATCTTCAGTGAATAGCGAACGAATGAGCGCTCCGTTAGCGGCATTAAATTCGCTGCAGACATCAAACAGCTTTTCAGTTCCAAATGTAAAAGATACAAAAGAGCTACCGACTCCATCGTCAACACCGACAACTTCTAGGAAATCACGTCGACGTTCAAATTTATTCATTCCCTCGAAAAAGTCTGAAATAAAACTAAGCGATCTTGGAAGTGGTCGTGCTATCCCTCTTAAACAGGGCTATTTATATAAACGAAGCACAAGCTCTTTGAACAAAGAATGGAAAAAGAAATATGTAACTCTGTGTGATGATGGCCGATTGACTTATCATTCATCTCTTCATGATTACATGGACGATTCGCATGGAAAAGAAATACCCCTGCAATGCATCACAGTTAAAGTTCCCGGACAAAAACCACGAGGCTCTCGATCAATATTGACAAATAGCGCGCTGACGTCATCGGTCAATTCCTATTGGAAAGCAACAAACAATGCAATCGTTGATGGCTTAGCCGGCTTAAATTTACCCAAAGATAAAAAGTCTAATGAAAAAAACTCGTTATCAACAACATTCGACGGGGCTCGTGAATCCATTGGGAAGGCTAATACTCATACGAGTGGAGATGAAGGAATCGTTTTGAGTACCAGCAATTCGCAAACATTTTTTGTTGGCGAAAATAATATGAATAATAGCAACAAAATGAACGAAAGTCAATCATCATCATCATCAACAAACAATGTAAAAAAACGTCATCGACGAATGAAGAGCAACAACGTTAAGAACAATGATGGAGAAGGTACGCTTCACACATTTTTGTACCATGAGTAAAACTAATTTTTTTTATTTTTAAATTTAATTCCAGAACAAGAAAGTTTTGAATTTTGTATCGTATCATTGGAAGGAAAACAATGGCATTTCGAAGCAGCTACAATTGATGAACGTGACGACTGGGTTCAGATAATTGAGCAAGAAATTTTTAAATCTTTACAAGCGAATACATCATCAAAATCAAAGCCACCATCCTCGAATGATCTGGCGTCGATGAAAATGATTAAAAACCGGGTGCCGGGTAATGGATTCTGTGCAGATTGTGACGCTCCGACACCAGAATGGGCCAGTTTAAATTTAGGAATTTTGATTTGTATTGAATGCTCTGGCATACATAGAAACTTAGGATCACACATCAGCAAAGTTCGATCGCTTGGACTGGATGAATGGACGTAAGCTGAACCCCATTCAATATTATTCCGGTCGTGAGATTAATTGACAACATTTTTTTCTCTTCCAAAATATCTAGGTCACCGAATTTAAGCGTTATGCTTGCAATCGGTAACACCCTATCAAATTCTGTATACGAAGCAAACGTTAGCACTGGAATTGTAAAACCAAGCCCACAATCATCGCGAGAGGAAAAAGAAAACTGGATTCGAAAAAAATATGAGTCTAAAGAATTTATACCAGAAAAAAATCGGTCAGCGTCAAATGGGAAACTTTTGATTGAAGCTGTTGTGAGGTAGTTTCACGTTACGATCTTATTATTTATGGCTTTATTAAACACTTACATGTCATTCCTCAGATCTGACACACGATCGGTAATCACAGCACTGATACAAAGTTCGGCTTCTGACGTTAATTCAACTGTGAGTGAAAGAGATTTAAGAACTGCTCTCCATTTAGCGTGCGCAATGGGAAATTTAGCAGTTGTTCAAATACTTATTTGGGTGAGTAAAACGAAATGCAGATACATATAAAGAATTCTTCAAATTAATTTTAATGGGGACTTTCTTTTTTTGCAGAACAACGCAAACATTCATCAAATGGATCATGAAGGCCGAACATGTTTATCTTATGCTAAAGCTGCCATGTCCTTGGCATCAACACATTTAGCAAATGAATTGAAGTCGGGCATCGATGCGAATACACTTAAACTAAACACATTAGATGCAACCAAAGCATTGGTAGAGATGTTGACTAGCTTGGGCTGCTCAGATCCATTACCAATAATAAGTACTGGTACTCTGCCACGCCGAAGAGATATGCTAAGGCCAACATTCGAAAAGTTACCATCGAGCGTCATATAAGTTGCTCGCGTATTTATTATATAAAAAACTCTTATGGAAACAGATATGAACGCTGGAGCCAAATGATAGACACTCCGGCTACTATTATTATTATTATTATTATTATTTTTATGAATTTTTTGATTTAAACTAAGTTATTGTCGCCAAATGTGTATGCATGCTAAATGCTGTTTGTAATCTCATGTATTCACTCTAGATTTGGCAAAATGTGGAATTTCAATCCACTTTTGTCCGATGTAATCTCATATTTAATTAACATTTTTAATTTTCATTCAAATTTTATGCACAAACTTAATATTTCTGTCTTCAGTCCCAGCCATGTATTTTCATTGCACGTTCACTTAAATTATTATTATTATCAATTTGTACCTGATTCACTCAATGATGATAATGATTATTATTGATGTCCTCTTTTATCTTATAAGTTTGTGTAGATGTCCAACAATTTTCAATAAAGTCAATTACAGAAAAAGCTATGCAGTAGTTTACTTTTCGATTTATTCCCATGAAAAATAGTCAACAACCAAGAAATCGATTTCCTTTTCATTTTATTTATTTATTCATTTACAGTCATATCAAATTCAAAACTAAATATTACTATCCAAAAAAAGATACCAAAGTTTTAATAATAATAATCTAACAACAAAAAACACGCAAATGAACCAAATCATTTTAAAATACTAATAAGGGATAGGTTTGTATTAAAAAACGGAATTCGCATTTTTTTCACTCATTGAATATGGCCACGCGTGGGCAAATGGTACCGTTCCTTTGTCTAAGTCCTTTGGATTTGGGCTGTGGTGTGAAGTAAAAATTTTCATCATTTAATTTGAAATGCGAATCATTAACACGTTCATTTCTTTTTGTTTGATTCAATTTGGATTGGCGTTGTGACAGAGTTTCAACAGATTTTGATCGTCGATTCAGCACACTTAATGGGGTACGGGGTGTACTATCACCATTTCTGTTCAAACGTTTTGCTGGTGTAGTCAGAATTTCATCTTCTGATCGGTTTCCATCCAAAATTGTATCCGATACACAACCGTCAACTTCATCGTCCTCAAAAATCTTTGTTTTGTTGATATTTTTTAAATGTGGTTTCAGGAGAATTTTCTTCCATTGGCCATTATTGGCCACAATTGGCGTACTACTAAATGTGTTGATCGTTTTATTTATGGAAAGTGTATTATTTCGAATTGGCGAAATGATTTTTGCATCAGCTCCCAAATCATCGGTGAAATTGATTTTGGAAACACTCGGTATTTTCAAGAGGGGGGTGTCCGGTTGTATTGTATCGGATCCCATCGCCGAAAGATTTTGAATTTCTTGTTCCGAAATTGATTTGACTTCGATATGATCTTCCTCGCGTATTTCATGCAATGCAACTTTTTGTGATTTGGATGTGCTGCCAGCTTCATTGTCGGCATCATCAAACGTAATATTTTCCAAACGTTCGTAAAAATTACGGCAACTTTCATCTTCTATAGCACCATTGTATTCAATGGAATATAATGCGGTGTTACCATCGAGTTTACTCGTATCGTCAAATGATAAATTGAGTGGTGTACGCGGAATGAATTGGCTTGGCGAACGTGGATCCAAAAATTTCTTATCGTTCAATGAGCATTCGAATAATTTGGAATGTAATGAGTTGATGGGTGTGTGTGGTAAAAATTCAACTCTATCAAGGTAATTTAGTCGATTGCCCAAAAGATCTGTAAGCGGTGTTCGATGTACATCCGGAGATCTGGGATCCATTAATACGTTTGGATCCATCGTTAAATCATCATTTTCGCTGATTTTTACCTCGGTGTTTGCTTTGATTGGTGTCACCGTCACTTCAGTTTTACTTGAACAGCTTCCCATGATTTTCTGATATTTTCCACTGTTTTTCGCAAAAATAATTATGCTATTCTTATAAGATCAGCTTTTTTTTAATGGAATATTTCTTTTTCAATTAACACAACTATTTTTACTCTTAAAATTCAATCCAGAATAAAAATCTAATTTTGGGTGATGCGTTGCTTTGCTTTGTTTGCTACTCTATGCAAGAGAATTTATTTCTGTTGAGAAACTACCATTTTTAAAAATGTTTCGAATGAAGTTGGCTACGAGTAAACATTTAACCGCGGGCTGTCATTTCCAGATGGAGATGCATGTCAAACAAAGTAAAAACGTGCACATAGTCACACATAGTTTTGTGTTCGAAATTAAATTATTTCAAAATAAGCAATTTCAAAATAAGCAATTTCAATAAAAAGGATGTATTTCTATTGATTTAGTGACAGATGACAGGTCACAGCTCATATGTTATTTACTACTTTGCGACTATTGAAATTATGACAGTGAGGAAAATATTCCAACGATGAGTGTATATCACGACGAAATTGAAATCGAAGACTTCGAATATGACGAAGAAAACGAAATTTATCATTATCCGTGTCCGTGTGGCGATCGATTCGAAATTTCAAAGCAGGATTTAATGGTTGGAGAAGAGGTGGCCACTTGTCCCAGCTGTTCGCTGATCATACGAGTTATTTACGATGCCGATATGTTCAAAGCCGAAGAGGATGATGAGACACAGCTTAACGAAAAATTGTGTGATTTGAAATTAGAAAAGAATTAAGCTGAATCCAAATAAAATGCTAGTTTTAATCATCTTCGATTTAAATTTAATTGTACAAATTGTATATTTCTTCGAGCTTCTTCAAAATAAAATGAATTATTGAATTTTCATAAAAGTAAACGAAATCATTTTGAATTCATTTCATTCTATTGTTTGATTCTTTATAGCTATAAACGTTAGGTTGCGTTCAATTCACTAGCTAGCATATAAATGGAATTTGCATGGGAAAATGTATAGCTGATCTCGCAACACTTATTTATAGGTCGTCTTTCAATAGACCACCAGCCAATTGAACCTTTTCGCCTGGTTTGAACGCTGGATATCCCAAATATGGACATGATGCACAACGGAATGCATCTCCTAAATAGCACTAGTGACATAAAATTTTGACATTAGTACACATATTTAAGCTGGATAAACTGTAACAAAAATGAACTTACACTTCCACATGATGACTTAGCATTTTCCGATGCTGAAGCATCTTTTTTAGCCTCGGCAGACAGTTCTTCAGCTAAACCGCAAGAGCAATCTTTGCATGCCTTCCTTTTTCCGGTTGTTCCACAGACTGAAGCAAATTGTTTTATTACGCTGAAATTGTCGGGCATTGGAATGATAAATATGAGTTACCTTTCAAATTGGCTGGATCTGGTTTTATTTTATCTTCTTCATCGAGCAAATCATCGGCATTGATCAATTCATTGTCCCCATCATCAGCATCTAGTTTCCATACTGCAGCTGATTTCTTTGCAAAGGACAATTTTGCTGCCGAACCAACTTCATAGTTTGGCTTTTCAGCCGAAAGATCTGGAACCAAAGAGATGTTTTAATAACATATTTTAATAAAAATGTCAACGTAATTTTTTTTCAGACGTTTTACATCGATCACAACGTAAGAAATTCGAGAAAAATAACGCAAAGGAAAAACTATGTTCAGTCAAAATATCTGAAAATGGTGAAGTTTGCATATCACCATTGTATATTGTACATTGTATATTAATTACCATTGTCTTTCGCTGTGATGTTCACGAATCCGGCAAGCTTCAGATTTTCTGAGAATTCTACCGGACTTTGGGAGCTGGCAACAATACGGCCTCTCGGTGTCAACAGTCTCAAAAGATTTGCCAAAAATTGTGCATCCTTATTTTGACTTATCTTCAGCAGAATCAATGTGAACGAAGAGTTCTCATAAGAGGCTATAATGTTCAAAAATGGCATATTATGCATACCGAGTATGAACTTGCATGATCTTGATTGTAGCTCTGGAAGTTTTATTCATAAAATTTTTAACTCACCTAAATCGAGACGCTCAACATTCTCGAAATTGATAGTTGCATTGAACTTGTTTTTCAATGCTTCGGCTTGGAATTCTGATGATTGCAAATCGAACGATTTGTCCCAAAGCAAAAGAATTTTATCACTTTGTTGAATGAATTCCATTATTATTATTTATCTATCGATTCGAAATGTCAGTTTAAGCGACAGCAATGCAAATTTATAACACGAAAATTTTAAATTCAATGAACGAATTTTTCTAAATACTTCGCAGGATGATCTTATAAAAATGATGTAAAATAAAATGTTCGAAATCGGCAAGTAGAAGTTTGACATTTGTTTTTCGAATTTGGCCTTGTATTGCAGCCGTTCGGGGTGTAGCATAACCATTTTCAATTTCGAAAATTTTATTACAAACAAAGCCCAAAAGCAGGTCCGAGTACACGAAAAATTCTGAAAGCAATTTATTTTCCCAACAGCCTGATCATATTCTTTTGATAATGGAGCAAATCTGTTGATTTAAAACGAATTCGAAAATGAAATTCACAGCAATGTGAACAGGCCCCAAGCAAATTGTTGATAAAAATGTGTCAATATTGATTCAGAATTATCATCGTCTATGTTAATGTATGTGTATATGTCAAAAACTTACAATAAGAATTTGTTTTCGGGACCTGCCGCGCACGTACTGGAATATAAGAATTTTCTTGATGGTGAAAAAACCATTTTCTTTGTAGTGCCGTCGAGAAAAATCAATTCAATATCATTCGTAGCTTAGGAAACGTAAGTAAAGTGACACGTTTTTTGTGAATTCATTCGCTTGTTTGACAAATGATAAGAAGAAATTCGTGTTAAACATATTGTCAATGATTTATTTTTTTTATCGCCTGAGATTTGTGATTCAATTGTGAAATAGGATTCGAAGGAGCGTTGTATGCATGCGTGCCTGAAATGTATGCTTTTATAGTTTTGATAAAATTATCGACTTTTTCGCTGTACCAAAGTCAATGAGCGTATGAGTATGCGTGTTTTTATCGTAAATCTACAATAGAATTTCTTCCTCCTTTTTTGATTAAAAAACGATTTAATCGTTCGAATTCTTCAGTCTCAATAGTTAAATTATCGATAGTTATTTCCTCATCTTGGTCCGTTTTACATTTTATAGGCGGTTTTATCTGGTGCATTCTTTGTATTTCATTGATTTAATTCTTGACGTATGCAATGAATTTCCTCTCATGTCAAATGTGCTACATTCGACATATTAACGTGAATGAAAATGTTGATATCGATTAGTTCGGGCATTCATGAAACTATGTATGCTGTATGCCTAATGTCTATATGTATGATTGTGAAGAATTTGAAATTGAAAAAAAAAACAATAAAACTAGCTAGAAGTTATCATAAAATAGCATCAATTAATAGAATCATTTGTATTTTGTATATGATTTGCAGGTCGAATTGTTATTTCATGTTTAAAATTTTAATAAATTTATTGCCGTTGTGAGAATTGTGGTGAATAATTAATTATCAAATAAAAATGAGCGCTGCCGCTGATCCATTTATGATAACATCGCGTGAACGATTAAAGTACACCGAACAATTTAAGTCATTGCAGCCACAAAATGGCTTTGTTACAGGCCAACAAGCTCGTGGTTTCTTTTTACAATCACAACTACCGCCTGCTGTGCTTGGACAAATTTGGTAAGCAGCTATTGTTAATGATGGACATGGATTTTGTGTTTTGTGTTGAAGTAGATAAAATTGTTTTCATTTTTGGAATTTTAAGGGCATTGGCTGACACTGACGCCGACGGAAAAATGAATATCGATGAGTTTAGTATGGCGTGTAAATTGATAAATTTAAAATTGCGAGGCTTTGAAGTACCAAAAGCACTTCCGCCGACGATGGTTGCATCATTGAGAAAGGTTGGAGGAACTCCTATTTTGACTCCTACGGCTGGAATGAGTCCGGCTCAAAGTATAAGTGGTTTATCAAATATTGTGAAACCAATGCCATCTATGATTCCACAATTGGCCGCTCAGCCTCCGATAGCTGCTCCAATCATTCCGGCCTCATTGCCACCTGTTATTAGTCAAGTTGGTGTTCAGCCTCCGATAGTTGCGCCAATTATCCCGAGTGCAATGCCATCGATGATACCACAAGTAGGCGCCCATCAACCACCTCCAATTATTCCCATGCAACCGCTCATAAATCAAGCTATTTTGCCACCACAACCAGGTCAAGTACAACCATTGATACAGACCATTGTTCCACAGAACATTTCACAGCCATCAACAAATAGTGCACTTTTGCTTGATTCACTCGTTAGTTTAAACAGCACAGCACCGATGCCAGGAGTTGCTGAAAACTCTGTGGTTCAAGATGTGCTCCCGGCACCACCAACACCACCAAGTGGTACACAAAGTCGTTCAATGTCGATCTCAGACAAAGTTCCATCAATTGAATCTCCCGGTTCGACAAATGGTTCCGCCATTGATTGGGCTATCAAAGGTCCAGCAAAATTAAAGTATACTCAGCTCTTTAACACAACCGATCGTACTCGAAGCGGATTATTGACCGGGGCTCAAGCTCGGGGAGTATTTCTTCAAACAAATCTACCACAGCAGACATTAGCAAAGATTTGGACATTGTCTGATATGGATGCAGATGGCCGATTAGGATGCGAAGAATTTGTTTTGGCAATGTATTTGTGCGATTTAGCTGCATCGGGTGAATCAATCCCAGCAAAATTGCCGCCAGAACTGATTCCACCATCTTTCCGCAACAAATCCATAAATTCCGCAACTAATTCACGTCATGGTTCTGTTTCGTCACAAGGTGCCCCACCTGTTGTTGATACTGATTTTTCACATTACAGTCAAACGTCTTTCGAGGACAAACGAAAAGAGAATTTCGATAAGGGACAGGCCGAATTAGAGCGTCGCCGTCGCCTTTTACAAGATACACAGCGTAAAGAACAGGAAGAACGTGAGAGAAAAGAGCGAGAAGAAGCTGAAAAGAAAGAAAAGGCACGCCTGGAGGCTGAACGACGCCAGCAAGAGGAGCTGGAGAGACAATTACAAATTCAAAGGGAATTAGAACAAGAACGAGAGGAGAAACGTAAGAGAGAACTCGAACAAAAAGAGACGGCTCGAAAAGAGATGGAAAAACAACGACAAATCGGTTAGTACAATGTTTTAAGCAATCGAATGCACAATAGTGATTTTACAACTAAAAATATGATTTGGATAAATTTCAGAATGGGAAAATCAACGCATCGATGAAATGCAACAACAAAGACAACGCGAACAAGAGCACGTCTTGAAATTAAAGGCCCAAAATCAAGCCAACACAATCGAATTAGGCACACTAAATGAGAAAGTTAAAGAATTGTCACAGAAAATTTGTGATACACGTGTTGCAGTCACTAGCGTAAAAACGGTCATTGACGGCATGCGATCGACCCGGGATACACAAATCACCGAAATGTCAACGCTGAAAGCTCGAATCAAAGAACAAAATGCTAAATTGGTGCATTTGAGTCAAGAAAAGGCAAAATTAGAAAGTAAAACTGGCAAAGATGGTTTTAGCCCAGAAGTATTCGCTGCAAAACAGCTCAAAATTAATCAGCTGCGCACCAAAGTCAATAATATTAAAGAAGATGTTGAACCAAAACAAACTGATGTTAACGCAAATACTGAGCAATTGATTGAACTGAAAACACAATTGAAATCATCAATGGATATTTGCGAAGAGATCTATGCCCTTTACGATACACATCGAAATCAAGTGATGGAAATCAAAAATAATAAAAAGAATGATACATTGACATCTGCGTGGGATACGCCGGCTACACAAGATACTTGGTCCACAAGTACAGCGCTTCCAACAGCGGTGACATCGACTGAAACCGTTGCCAAGACCGGTTACCACACTTATCGTGCTATTTATGAATTCAATGCAAGAAATTCTGACGAAATAACATTTGCACCCGGCGATATAGTTATGGTGCCATTCGAACAAAACGCCGAACCTGGTTGGTTGGCTGGCCAAATAAATGGCCATACTGGATGGTTCCCCGAATCGTATGTTGAAAAAGTGGAAGACGATACAGTCACGGCCACAGAAGGCATAAACTACAATCAAAGTGATTTAGAGTGAGTCAAAAATGTCCTTTTCCCTCGTTAACATTACATAGTAAAAATTATTATAATAAAAAAAACATTTTAATTTTAGGACTACACCTGTAGATGAGGCCAAACGAGAAGAATACTCTGCAAACACAGAAGGAGCCATCGCTTACATATCATGTTATCCGTACGAATCAACAGAAATTGGTGATTTAACTTTTGGCACCGGCGAATACATAACAGTTATAAAAAAAGATGGTGACTGGTGGACCGGTACGATTGGTGATCGAACTGGAATCTTTCCATCGAATTATGTTCAAGAAGCAAGTGCAATTGAGGCAATAAATATAGATGCTACAACCGATAACTATTATAATTCAGAACAAACAGCCGCTACACAAAACTATTCAGATGATGTGCAAAATCAAGAGGAAGCTGACACCGAAGTATCGGAAATAAATACGCAATCCAAAGCAGATTCGGTTCAAGACATATATACGCGGCCAATGTCAACGTCGTCAACGACATCGGTAAGATTTTGATTGATTATCAGATTAAAGATGAAGAGACTTGTGTTACTGATTCATATTTCATATATTATTAATTATTCGTAGAACTATCGTGGAAAAAAAGGGGAGGTAGTCCAAGTAATTGCACCATATGAAGCAACAAGCAACGAACAGCTATCCCTTCAACGTGGACAATACATTATGATTCGCAAGAAAACCGATTCCGGTTGGTGGGAAGGTGAATTGCAAGTACGTGGTAGACGTCGTCAAATTGGTTGGTTTCCAGCTACATATGTCAAAGTTTTACAAAGTGGACGCTTAAGTGGCCGAAGTACACCAGTTTCAGGTGGAAAGATTCCAATGAGTGAAGCCATTTTAGGTACGTTTGAAATTAATTCCTTTTATTATTATTTACACTTTACAGCCCATTTGTGGTGAATGCGTGCGATGATGTCGAAAATTTGCTCTTGCGTTTCAGATAAAGTGATAGCACTCTTTTCATATAAAGCTCAAAATGACGATGAATTGTCATTCGAAAAGGACGATATTATCAGTGTGTTGGGTCGAGATGAGCCTGAATGGTGGCGCGGTGAATGTCAAGGATTAACTGGACTCTTCCCAAGCAATTATGTTGGGCCATTTGTTACATCTGGTAATTTAAGCAACCAATATAATTGCTGCCCGCATTTTAAAGCCGCCAACAATTTACTAAAATTCATTCTTTTTTTCATTTTCTAGGTAATGTTTAAATCAGGACAACGATCAATAAGTATTCTACTCAGCACATGAACATGACTAAATCTATTTGCATACATACATACAAATTGAGGAAAAAGGAGAACTGTGAAACAAAATACCAACAATACTACATTCCATTAATCACTAAATTTACCTATGACAAAGCAGATAATAGCAATGAAATTGTCACATTACCTGTCAAATGTAATATGAACAACGTTTTGGAGGACGTAGCAAATCGCCAGCAAAATAAATGTTAAATTTTTTGGCTTAATTTGTGTTTAGCGAATAGCATACGCCGCTAACAAATTGTATTGTTGTTTTTTATCAGTTCAAGGGAAGATAAAAAAATTTAGCTTGATTAATACTTTTTGAATTGATTCACATGAATAACTTCAGACAGACATTCTTTTTTTTTTGTTTATGCACCAAAGGTGCATTGTTTTTTTTGTTAATTTTTTTCTTCTTATAATTTTGTCTTCACTTTCAATTTTTTGAACAACTTCTAATGGTTTTGAACAACTTCTAATGGTCGAATCGGGATGAAAGCTTGGATCTGTATGTTTCACGCGAAAAAAAAATTTTTTAATTCCGAAAACTATGGATCCATTTATTTTTTTCAACACAAATTTTTTAAAAATTCGTTCAATGTGGTAGCGACCTTTTAAGTATTTCAGTAAATATCAAAACATTCTTATGATCATTTTATGATTGCTGGTTATCGTATAGTTTCCCAACTCAGCCTTCAGCCGTTTCAGTGTGAAATTCATCTACTATTCTGAAAATTTATTTGAAAACAATAACATTTCGAATATGAATTAAAATTAAAGGAAAAGGAAACATTGAGGAAAAAATCGAAATAAATATGTTCAGAGTTTATTCGAGGCTCGCAGTGAAACCAAATGCTTTGATAGCCTATCGATTGGGCGAATTTCATTTGTTTTAGTTCATAAGAATTCTCTGCTATCAAGACATTATGTTATAAATTATATATAAAATCAGAGACCTATTGAAATAACGTTTTCAAGTCTCCGAATGGAAATAACCAGCAATATAATTGTATCATCGAGGCACCACTGATTTATTTCAATGGAAATTGGTTTGATTGAATCTTTGGAATAGTCTCATTAATTAAGACTAATGAATGAATCGCAGGCCTCTGACACTGTGTTCTAGTTGATTTAGATATATTGTATTATCATCTATTATCTTGTGTATTATGATTAAAACAATATCTAAAATTCTCGGTCATGATAATAATTTTAAAGTCTATCCTGTTTGTTAATTTTTAATTTTCAAAATCCATCATAATCATCATTTATGAATGAATGAGTAAACTAGATTTACTCATGATAATCAAGACTCATTACATTGGGCAAGCAGTACAATAACAAACTATCTTATCTGATTATTTCTGTTCGAATTTTAACAAACAAACGAGGGGCATCCATCTTCACGAATGCGAACACGAATGTTTGCGAATGTCCACGAATGCTAGCAAATATTCTGAATGCTTGCGAATTTTTGCGAATGCTCTGCAAATGCCGCAAATACTCTGCGAATGGCACGAATATTTTGCAAATGTAATGAATATCTATGAATGATTTCGAATACTTTGACAGTTCCAATTGACAGCTCAAGTTAGTTTCATGAATAACAAAATATTTTCACCGTTAAAAATTTGAAATGATAAAATTCGGATTTCTTTCTTGGAGTATTTTTTTTATTTTCGTTAAAAAAAATAATGATTGGAAAAGATATAGCATTTGCAAAAATTGTAGCCGAAAACATAAATGAAATTAGAAAATATATGAAAAAGAATCCAATAATTTCGATAATTCATCAGTCAAATTCATCGTTACAGTATGTAAATGTATTGCATGTATATACGACCGAATCGAGCATTGATAATGAAGGCACTCGTCGTGACCATTGTGTTAATATTCATGTAGCCGAATACAAATACAGATATAAATGTTCACGAATACATACGAATGCGTACGAATGCGTACGAATAGTTGCAAATGCTTGCGAATGCTCGTGAATGCCTGCGAATACCTACGAATAGTTGCAAATGCTCACAAATGCCCGCAAATGACTGTGATTCTTCACAAATATTTTGGCATTTGCGAATGGATGGATCCCCCTAGCAAACAAAGTATTATTCCCATTTAATATAATATTCCCATCTAATAAATACCATAAATACCATATTGTGATGATTGGTTACAAATCTGATGAAGTTCGTCAGCATCATTTTTCTCCTTTCGCTTGCACAAGTGCAAACTACACACTACACACTCTTTCGAGAAGCAGACAAACCATTATTCCGAATGCGACTCATTTGATATATCATATCAATCGAGTCTTCTCCATATCTTGCAGGTATTATCCTTTGAGGCGGTGAGAATAGCGTCACCTTGTTAAAATATAATGAAATTAATAATGGAACAGTCTGATTATTGAATATCTGTTTGTGACTATAATCACCTAAATAATTAAAATCACATGATATAACATCATCGGTGTGGCCATTCAATATTTGTTTACACTCGCCGCTCTCAGTGTACCAAATTCTAGCCGTTTTATCACAAGACGTTGTAAGCACCAAATTTCCAGCTGGATTGAATTTAACCTAAGGAATTAATATTCGAATAATATAATAATAATATTTTATAATATTGTATTCGTTCGTCATAATGGGAAAACGCTCACTTTTGATACTTCGTCGCTATGTCCAAGCATCGTTGAATTAAGTTGAATATCTTCGGCAATGTTCCATATTTTGCATGTGCAATCATTGCTCACGGTCGCCAATAATTTACCGGAATAATTGAAACAAACATCGAGTACTTCATCGGTGTGACCATCAATAATATGGCAACTATTGATGTTGCGTATATCCAAAGTATTATTCCCATTTAATATAATATTCCCATCTAATAAATACCATAAATACCATATTGTGATGATTGGTTACAAATCTGATGAAGTTCGTCAGCATCATTTTTCTCCTTTCGCTTGCACAAGTGCAAACTACACACTACACACTCTTTCGAGAAGCAGACAAACCATTATTCCGAATGCGACTCATTTGATATATCATATCAATCGAGTCTTCTCCATATCTTGCAGGTATTATCCTTTGAGGCGGTGAGAATAGCGTCACCTTGTTAAAATATAATGAAATTAATAATGGAACAGTCTGATTATTGAATATCTGTTTGTGACTATAATCACCTAAATAATTAAAATCACATGATATAACATCATCGGTGTGGCCATTCAATATTTGTTTACACTCGCCGCTCTCAGTGTACCAAATTCTAGCCGTTTTATCACAAGACGTTGTAAGCACCAAATTTCCAGCTGGATTGAATTTAACCTAAGGAATTAATATTCGAATAATATAATAATAATATTTTATAATATTGTATTCGTTCGTCATAATGGGAAAACGCTCACTTTTGATACTTCGTCGCTATGTCCAAGCATCGTTGAATTAAGTTGAATATCTTCGGCAATGTTCCATATTTTGCATGTGCAATCATTGCTCACGGTCGCCAATAATTTACCGGAATAATTGAAACAAACATCGAGTACTTCATCGGTGTGACCATCAATAATATGGCAACTATTGATGTTGCGTATATCCCACAAGCGTGCCGTAGCATCAAGTGACGAGGTGGCAATCAACAAATTGTCAAAGTTCCATACACAATTACTCACTGCGGCTGTGTGACCGGCAAGCGTCATGGCAATTCTATTTAATAAAAGAAAAAAAAATAGATCCATAAGAAATGAGTGATGATGGTCAAAAAATGAAAGTGATAGAACACTTAACTCATTTGACCGCAGGTCAAACAAGCGAGCATTCGAATCAAATGATGCAGTTAAAATAATGTTGTCGCTTTGGTGAAAATGTGCCGCTATCACCTCACCATCATGCTCAACTGAACGTATTTCCAAACCAGATTCAATATCAAATACACGGGCTGTTTTATCCATTGATGCCGATACCAACAAACTGTCCGAATGACTGAATTCGCCACTGACCACTTCGGCTGTATGCCCGATGAACGTTCGTAAGCATATTCCATTCGCTGATGACCAGAGTTTCAAGGACTTATCAAAAGAAGCAGTTGACACTTTATCGCTGAATTTTAAGTCATTATTTATTTAAATTATTATTTATGAGTCATCAATGAACTGTCTACCATTTCGGATGATTGTATTTGACATCGAATACAGCATTGTCATGTCCTTTCAAAATATTCAATTCCGTGCCAGTTTCAATATTCCAGATTCTAGCGGTCCTATCATAACTTCCAGTAATGCAACTGAAATGACGTTAAATAATAATTAAATCATTTATTTGATGGCTTTTGGTAGTATATATTGTTACCCATTTCCCTCTCTATTGAATGCAACATTTGTAATAGGCAATATGTTCGCTTTTAGCGTTTTGAAATGGTAAAAATTACTGTTAGCGGGTTCTTGAAGCTTTTTTTGCAGTTTATTCAGTGATTTTCGTATCTCATATTTCGAATTATCTTGCTGACTCAGCAATGTGTCCTTTGAAATTATTTCATCCGCTAACTCATCAATATTTGTTCTGTAGATAAATAACAAAGGCCCAAAATACATCTTTTTCTGTTAAAGTTTTTACCTAATTCTATTAAATTATTAAAACAATTTCGAATTTCTACTTTCATTTACACTTTATTGAGATTTACTCAAATACGTACTTCGATAGCTATTACTATCTTCTGCAGTGAGTTCTTTTTCAAAACTCAACCAATATGAAAGTACTTTTATTACTGAATTGTAATGCTTACTTGATATTCAAATGGATACAATCAATAGTTCGAATTAATTGTTGTGCCCCTTCAACGAACATAAGACTTATACCTGAGATAATTATTTTGAATTGGTCAAAATTTACGAATAATTGAATTGAAACAAAGAAGCTACATTCCAAACCTGGTGGATAGTATCTAAGATATATTTTAGTCAATTCCATCCTCATGAAAATAATAATGAAACAGAAACATGTTTGATCAATATTGGTATCGAAACATTTATTACCATTGAACTCACTCACTCATTCACTCACTCAATGCTGTCATTCGATTTATTCAAAAAAAAAAAAAAAAAGAATAGATTGTATTATGTGTATTATGACGAAACCACAAATTGGAATATCACCTGCACGCACTCTACAAGAGCATCAAACGTTAAGTGGAAACTCTTAATTTAGTGATATTTTGACTGTAATTACTGAGGTAAAATACATGCTAAATATGTTGATAAACTTGTAAAAAGCGGCATATCAGGAGCATTTTTTATTGTTGTGCCTTGATCCAACCTCTTTTATCCAAATTTGGTTTCACTGTAAACACATTTTCGATCAGCTTGATAACGATGAAGAATGTGATTGGTTTCGTGCTAAAGTTCAACAAAAATTTGGTATTTCATATCGAATCTACAACGCCTTATAGAGGCCCAAACGCTGAAAATAATGTACATCTGATGTTTTTGAGGATTTCCTCTTCCATTATTCGGAGTAAACAACTCAACGTCCGAATAGATGATTTAAAATGAATGTAACCCATTCACAATGGTGAAATGCTATTCTGTTTCCAGTTGCTTTTACCGTGAAATGAATCTCCATCTACTTTTGATTGATGTCAATTCAAAAATTATTGTCAGCGAAACTCCATGACAATTGAAAACTTTTCCAAATTTTATAAAAACTCATCAAACGTCTCAATATATTATATATTATACATCGTTCACATCATCGATTGGCCTGTCTGACTGAATGACATTGACATTTCAATTTTATTGTACGCAATACACATAGACAATTCACAAACTGTCAAAATCAGATATTTTTTATTGAATTCACTGAAGAAACCATTAATATTAGTTGCGAGATATTAGCTGCAAATTGATAAAAACACGAGACATCAAATGTTAACAAAATATTCCAAATTTGTGTGTATTGAATAGTTTTTCGTATTCAGTTAGAAGAAATAGTGATTATATAGGTTTAAATGGTAAGATTCGTGAAATTCACAAATTCGAAAACGGGCGAGGCGATAAAATATTGAATATTGAATATTGTAAACAATTGATTGCTGTAATCTTTGTTTTTATTAAATGTATCATTACAGAGTAGCTATCAGGACAGTGGCGAAGAGCAAGGAGCCTATTTAAGTGATGCCGCATCATTTCCAAAAGATTTTGGTTACGTTGCATTCGATGGAAATGAATGTGCAACGTCATCATCGAGTGATGAGGAAAAGCCCCGAATTCTGTTGATGGGATTACGACGATCTGGAAAGAGTTCAATACAAAAAGTGGTTTTCCATAAGATGTCACCGAATGAAACATTATTTTTGGAATCGACAAACAAAATTGTGAAAGATGACATCAACAACAGCAGTTTTGTACAATTTTCTGTAAGATTTTTTTCCGTCAAATTGATTGAAATACTCCTCCTGTGCATAACTCGTAGCTTTTCGCTATATTTTTTTCTATTTTTCCATTTTTTTTTTTCGTTTTTTTTCACGACCATTATAGATATGGGATTTCCCTGGCCAAATTGACTTCTTTGATCCAGCTTTCGATTCCGAAATGATATTTAAAGGTTGTGGAGCATTGGTGTTCGTTATCGATGCGCGGGATGATTATATTGAAGCTTTAACAAAATTAAATAAAACTGTGCTTAAAGCGCACGAAGTTAATAAACAAATCAAATTCGAAGTGTTTATCCATAAGGTGGACGGCATCAGCGATGATTTAAAAATGGAAACACAACGAGACATTCATCAACGTGCAACCGACGATTTATCTGATGCTGGATATGATCGTATACATTTAAGTTTTCATTTAACTTCCATTTATGATCATTCAATATTCGAAGCATTTTCGAAAGTTGTCCAAAAACTCATCCCACAATTGCCGAAACTAGAAAATTTGTTGAATATTTTCATTACGGTAAGTGAGATTCGTCAAATTCTAAATGTATTTTCAAATGAATATGAGTATTTGTACAAAAACAAATTTTCTTTTGCACAGAATTCCGGAATTGAGAAAGCCTTTCTATTTGATGTTGTGTCAAAGATCTACATAGCAACCGATAGTTCACCAGTTGATATGCAAAGTTATGAATTGTGCTGTGACATGATTGATGTTGTCATTGATTTATCATCGATTTATGGGTCAGTGCATTGCGAATATAATCCCTTGTGGAAAAATATCATTCCATTTCACGGTGTAACAATAAAAATGGATTTCAAAATCATTTTGCAAAATAATCCAATTTTCTTCTCTTTTTTTTCTCTTGATTTTTCATCGCAGTTCCGAATCGATAACCGCATTTGATGAGCAGAGCTCTAGTTTAATCAAATTGAACAACAATACCGTTCTATATTTGCGCGAAGTGAATAAGTTTTTAGCATTGGTGTGCATTCTGCGTGAATATAGCTTCAGTCGTCAAGGTGTCATCGATTTTAATTTTTTATGCTTTCGTGATGCTATACATAAGGTCTTCGAAATTCGAACCATTAAAAAATGTGCACTCGAAGAAAATTATGACGAAGACACTGAACCAGATGAGCCACATGACGATGACGATGTACCCGAAGAGGATGATGAATTGGGTACGCATTGCCGATATATTTATAATTTAAATCTTTAAATTTATGTTTGTCAACTTTATTCTAAAGAAATTTCTCTTTATCATATTTATTTGTTTTAGGTCATCCGGGAGCGGTATGGAGCGATGGAGTGAACGGGAGACAATATCAAAGCTACGATTCGGACGATGATTCAAAAATTGTAAATAATCAATATTATGGCCGATTGAATCATCCGAATCGTTGAATTCGATGTTCCACTGTACTGTTCACAATGCATTGAAACACACCACTCGATGAAAATAAATTTTGAATTTTTATTTTTATTTTTTGGTTCATTCAATCCATGGGGCTTCAATCAGCGCATTAACATTGTACAAATATAACAAATATTAAAAACATTTTTTTACCCGCAGAAATCAGAAAAGGGGAACGAATGTATAAATAAAAATTAAGCGAATAACCGGTGTTGTAAGAATGAAAAACTGAAAAAATAAATAACACATAAAAAGTTGATTTCAAAAATTCATTCATTTTTCTTTATTTTGACTTCATTTCAAATAAACACACAATTGACAGCGAAAAAAAACATAAATGTATAATATTAAAATAAAAACATTTCTTTGGTATCAATTTTTCTTTGTCTATTCCCTATCCTTATCTATCGTAGACGAATAATAATATTATTTTACTGAACAACAGCTGTGAATCGAGCAAGCTACGATTGGCCGTTTATTCAACATTCAAAGATAACGTTAATGTTCATTATTCAATTACCATGAGCGCATACGTCTACTTCCTTCCCATATTCACAGTTTGTTTTCTAATAATAATATTAATTTGATTCTCAATTTTATATTTAAAACAATATGAATTTCGAATTTTTCATTGAATAATGATAATTATTATTTATTACGTATTACTTACTACTTATTACAAATAACAGATGAATCGATTTAAACAGAAACTATTGGATAATCTTTGTTATGAGTGCCTAAAACATTTGGTGTTTATCAATGGTGCAATTATAATAATCTCGAAAGAATTTTTGTTTCGGAAATTGTTTCAGTGAATGCTTTGCACTGCTTTGTCCTATATTCATGTATGAATTTGATCGTAACGAAGATTGGTTGAATGACATCAAAAAATATAGAATATGTGATTTACAGGCTTCGAAATCGAATCATTATTTGAGACAAATAAAGTAGATTTCGAATGACTGAATGAATGAAAAATTAGAAAAAAAAACCGGCCGTGTTGATATCAATCGATGTCATTTTGGTTTGTTTGAATTTCAATTTCAAATGTAAACGAAATTGCCATAACCTTTGGCCGGATCATTATTAACAGCCTCTGGTAGAACAACAGCGTTGGTGCCGCTAACCGAAAGCCGATTGATATTAGTTGGGGTCATAGTATTTGGTTTCAATGTAGGTAATAATGATGTTTTATGGTTGGTCTCAACATCCAATATTTTCTTATCAATTCCAAGTGATGAAAATGAATTGCCAACCGTTCGAATTTCTCGTATATTATAAACGGGATTGTATGTGGTCGCATTAAAGCTATTCAATGTTCTATAAATGAGTTCAGTGTCTTGTTTTGAGCATTCGGTTAAGTTGGTAGCTGTTGGAATGCGTGCCAAACGGGTAGATTTTAATTTTCGTGTTTCATCATTTTTTTGACAAAAATCGCATAAACGAAATGTATTTCGGCACATTTTGCAGACAGACGATGATGATGATTTTTCATAAACGCTCACATAGCCACGATTGCTATTTTCAGTATCTTCGGCATCAGTTTTGATTGTTGGTACGGTTATATTATAATTTATTTTAAGATCCGATACTCGATCACAAACAACGGCCACTGAACTATCCAATATTAATGACATTGATTTATTTTCATTAATTGGTGGTAATAATTGTCGTCGGCGCGGGTAATGCGGATTTTTTCGTACAATAAAATGACATTGTTCACCGCGTTGGGTACGTTGCTGTTGAGCACGTAATGGTAAATCGTCTGGATGTAATTTTCGTTGATATTCTTGGCTTTGGCATACCTGTAAAATCAAAATCAATGGAAAATCGAATTAATTTAAATAAATGAATAGATCGAGAAATATGATAGTATATGAACAATCCATAACTCAAAGTTGGCAATACAATGGAAAAAATATAATAATTAAATTTGGATACTCACCTCGTACAATGAATATTGTTCCACTGGCTCAGTGAGATTGAAACACGTTAACAGCAATGTTAACAGTTCATCGGATGTCGTTTCTTCGGATATAAATAGGCTTTTGTAGAGTGATGTCGGTTGTAGTACTGACGTGTGGATACGTATTAAGCCACCCGGTTTCATTTGCAAGCAAAATCTAGATAAAAGCAAATGAAAAATTTATCACAAAACGAAAAATCTATGGAGTGTTTTCATTCACATGTACCGTGCACAGTACACAGCGTACAATATAAAAACAATGATAATATTCACCTTGAATCTCCTTTTGGATGACACGCTTGTAATATAGCCGGTCGAGCTTCATCGTCCAAGGCTAAAACTGTTTTAACACCTGCCTTTCGCACGGTTACTTCCATTGATAAGAAAAATAGATGTGGATCCTTTTGACGCATTTTGCACCTGTAAAAATAATATCGGAATTAAGTATACACTTTGCCTACTAATTTGACTTTATATTTTCAAAGGTTACACATGGTGCGAGTTGAGATAGGCTGTTGTGGATCCAAGATATGCTATTTCGAAATTATTGAATATTTTTTACTTACCGTCGTAAAATTTGTGTGACAACATCTTTACTTGTTGTGTCCCATTGAATTCCCAATGTTTTATATTCAATATCAAGACGCAGACATGCGGTATACACTTTGATTGTTGTCTGGAATTGAAAAAAAAAAAGGAAAATGATTATGAGGATTATTATTATTTTTATTATTTGTTCCGTGCAAAGTTCGTTTTTTGGCGCGAATAAATGGTATCTACTCATTCATTTTTATTGACAAAGACAAGATCCGACCGCACAACGCATATCATATCATGGATAGAAAGAATCGAATTCATTCATTTATAAATAATTCATGATCGCAACTGATTGCATAGTTTTGATATGATGAATCGAAAATTGGCTATATCCATTCAAATTGATATGGTTTCAAGTATGTATCAAGATCAATGCCTTGAGTCTTATCTCTGAATATTTCGTTTATTACCAAATAAACAAAATGCCAAAATGCGATGGTGTGAATGAACTACCGGTTTCATTATTCCTTTTCGGTTATCGAACATATGCTACAATGGCTTAGGTCCATCAGCAAGAAACGAAAATGCATGTTTAGTGAGCACTTGATGGTCTGTTATGTGTCGGAACGCGTTCTTCTATTACGAACGTTTCATCGTTTTTGCAATGAATTTCCATGAAAATTAAACTTAACAAGTTGAAATAAAACCAAAACGCAAACAAATTATGGCAAAATCCGATAAGTATCATGACATCATTCCATTAAATGATTACCTATTATAGAAATTCAATGAGGAGCTTTCGACTCAATCACATTCATCGGTTCGAACAACTCTGGTATTGTTATTTCGATTAGCTGGTGTTTGGTATTTGATGCTTGAGTTTCGAGTCAAGATAAGCACTGAAAATAGTCATACATGATAAAATGATTGAGGATTGAGACCAAAAGCAATCTCAGCAATCAACAAATAAACAAACAAACGCATACGCTTAGCAATGCAGAAATTCATTCAACTGATTGAAGAGCATAAATTACAATTAACTGAATTTTTTTTATCGTTTCAACTTGCATCGAAATATTGTTTTTCGAATATGAAATTCATAATCGTTATCGATGTAAGTGCACATCATCATCCACACTACCTGTAAAGCGTACACTGAACGCTTGAAATCATTAAAAAATACAGCAACAAGAAAAACTTATGTACAGAAACCTGATGAGTTTTGATTTTTTTCGATGAATAATATCTATGGTTCAAAACTGGATGAACATTCATTTAATAACTTAATGTTTCACATCAAGCAATAGTTTTATTTCGTGGTAAAGATATATAAATCTGGATTCGAAAACAATTTTGGATTTTCTCTTCATTGCATTCGCATTCTCTTCGACAATTAAAAATGCATTAAAATATTTATCATATAAATTTTTATCTCATCGTTCCCAAATCATCGTGAATTCATTTTCTGAAAGATCGCTTCACTTGTTCTTCTATATATTCAAGTTAAATTTTTCTCTCCGGATATTATTATTATTTATTGTTGTCATCACATTGCTAGCTGACTTTGGTTTTTTTATTGTCTTCAATACATCATACAAGTACTCTATCGTTTGGCATTCCAACAAATGAAATGTTAAAGAAGGATGGAAGAAAAAAAATGTGTTTGTTGTCACCGCATGGATAAACAATGCATAGAGCACAGCAAATGTGTTGAACGACAGATAAAACGAAATGGAAATAAAGAAAAGACCATTAGAATAACGTCGTCAAAATATGAAATGAACACAAAGATAAACCGAAAATGGTGTAAAGGAATTCGGATTGATCTTATTGTTCTCTGGGCTCGAGAATATGTTCTTTGAATATTTTTTCAAATCTACAAAAATCGAATGCAAGGGACGCTTAATGAACAAAATACGAAGGGCATTTTCAATGCTGAGTTTTCTTTCTTGAAACAATAAAAAAAATTCATCGTGGTCGCAAGGTACGGAAATGAAAATGATAGTTGCTGCCGTCATCGTTTAATATGAGCCTGATGCGAGTGGAAAATGGGGAAGCTCTGACGTCGTTGCAATTCAAACTGAAGATTTTTCGGCATTGGATGCTGATATAAGAAACGATTTCTTTTTCGCAATAGAAACCGCATACATAAATAAATTTTATGTATTATTAGGTGATACCACGGATGATTCGAGCACGTGCACATTTTGTTTCTTGTGTATGTTATTCTGCTACTCTTCGGCTATCATAATTAATCCACTCAAGACACTAAATCAATCCGAAATATTTGTACATATCGTGAATTGTGAACCTATTTTTTGTTGTTGTTTCTTGGTGAGACAGATGGCATGCATTACGATGTAATACAATATCTGCACGTTCAGTTTTTCGTTCTCTATTTATCGATGTGATTATTCTAAAACGCATAAAATGTCGCTCAGAAATTTTATGCCAGCTCGGTACTCAGTACTCAGCACACTCGGTACACTCGGTAATATTGCTTTTTTCCATTATGAAGATAAATCATTTTTTAATTCATGTTCCTGTGGCGTCTGCATACATTAAATTTCATTCGCTAAGCGTTAAATGTTGAACATTTGCGGAGCAAAAAACATTTATTTCGGATGGAGGAGCTATTGCTTGCCTTGCATGTATATGTATTACATAAAATATTTGCTCGAAATCCATTTCCATTCAGTTTACTGAGAAAACCCAACAAAAACTTGCACTTTTCGCAAAATATCGACCGCCAACACGTCTCAACGATCCTTTAAATATATCGTACACCTAAAATTAACATTAAAATTGTCATCTAAGACTTGTAATTATTATTAAATAACGAATATAACGTGAATACAGAATCATAAATATTTGAAAGTTTCAATTTTTGCATATTTTTGTAAATTGTGAATATTTTAACATCTGACATCTAAAATAAGCTGCTGAAAAGGCTGCAACGAAATGGAATCAGACTGCGGTAAACTAAAAATATTCTTTCAAATATTCTTTTGATTTTTCTGAAAATCTATCCATATTATGTGTATCTCTTTGAAACGTACTCAATATTTAAGTTCCATAGACTTCCTAGAGTGCATAAAATAGTTGTTGTTTATTTAAAATAAGAGCATCCTCATCTTCACAGCATCGATTCCGAATGCATTTTTTATTGTTTGCTAAAATTTCATTGTTTCAAATGCGAACAATTGGCTCACACATGCATGCTCAATGCTCGTATGGAGTTCTATTCTTTCTTTCGTTGATTCGATATTTGCTCTTTTCCATAGTCTCAATGCGCATCATATGCTCTTTTTTAGTCATGGCCAAATACAAACTATAAGTAACGGAAAGGGCGTTCTTCTGACTTAAAAACGCAAAAAAGACTAAACGTTGAACATTCAATATATTCGGATTATGGGTTGGTTGTATGAACGGCAATAGCAAAAAAAAGGTTAAGACAAGTACAAAGAGCACACTGCACACTCTTCTTTCACCGGAAGTGTCGCATTTCATATTACAATCGTACTTGGTAGTCATTGTGTTCACATCAATATTTCACATGCAACGCATATCGAATATCGAACACACATACACCCGGAATGGAGCATTTAATGAATCTGATAATGTTTCCTCTTCAGCTTCATTTGATTACTAGAGTTAATGTTACCGAATGCATAACAAGCAAATGAACGCACACGTTTGACCGAATGTTTAACAAAGAATTCAAATGTATTCATTCAATTCCAAACACTGTATTCTCTTTTTGGATATTTTTAATTTTCTGCCCAATTGGAATATACTGAAGAGAAAGAACGTGCACAGAATAAAATACGTCAACCGAATGACGGAAATTGTACAATGAAATGAAATCAAATTTCCTCATTTAATTCAGTCAATTCGAACATTTGCATTTTTAATTATGGCCACATCCTAAATGTTTTCAATTTCTATTTAAAATTTAACAAATTCCCTGACACCGTTTCGACTTTCAACATTTGCTCTTGGGAAAACACGTTCGAACAAATCGATTGGAAGTTCATCGGTGTTCTTTGGTGTGAAAAAGGCTTGGGATCTAAACACTTTTAATTCATGCTATTTATTTATTTATTTTTTGTTGTTTTTTTTTTTGAATCAAACAAATAACAATTTTTATGATTTTATGTGAATTTACCTCAGATGAGATTTGTCTTCATTACACGCTTCCGGCCGAAACGAATTTGATTTAATTTAGTTATGCATTTAACTTTATTACTTTCGTTCATTTGAGTGACACTTATTACAAAATGCATGCCATTCACCACACACCATACATAGAAATGTTGATGGGATGATGATTCGTTCACTTAAAATTTGTTCTTGAACCGAATTTTCATTGTGAAATTTTTTAAATTTTCGTGTGAAGCATTTGTTTTGCGTGTAATGGATGTTCAATGTGCAATGTCTGTGCATCGCACATCCAGCAATGTTATCAATGCTTTTAAAATTGTAATTTTTTTACACATTTCATGTTCTACTTGAAATGTCTCATGGGTTTTGCTATTGTTGTGCAGTTTTTTATTTGCAATATTTTGTTGTTGTTGCTGTAATTTCGGTTTCTATTTATGGTTAAGAATGAAAGTGCATCGATTTTTTTTCTGTTTTCGGAAGCATATCAGTGGATGCATTTTTATGGTCCCCATTATGGTGCAACACCAGCCAACAGACAACACTATTAATGGTTATTGTGTTCGTGTCAGAAACACCAATTCCATTCGCATTCGATAGAAACTCTGAAAAGAAAGAGCTTCAATATAATTAAAGTGGAGTGAGTTGCAAAATGCACACCCTTCTTTGGAAAATTTACAATAGTCATTGTTAAAAAAAAAACAGAATTGATCTCCGAGGAATACGATTGCAATGAAATTATAAATTTCGTAATGCAGTCGAGTGCGATTCTTCAGTGTTTTGGCTTTGTGCATTGTGTGACGATGCAAATCTGAAAGATGTAATAATCATCACATGAATGACTCAATGAAGAAGAAAAAATGGCGTTTGCAATTATTCCCATTCGATACTCCCGAACCATGAATTATGACATGCAAACTGCCGTTGGAATATTAAAGAACAAATTACTGCTGCTGTTTTCGTTTGCGCTGGAATAAAATCAGTTTGCAATATGCACAATGCACACTGCATACATTTATGAAATATGCGAATAAAAAATGAGAATGCGTTCCCATACATGTTTGTTCACAAACCAATTAAATCAAACGGAAACGAGTGTGAAAGCTTGAATAACGGCAGATGAAGGCATCCAACGCAACGGTTTCGAGGGGAACGAATATATTGTATGAAAAATCCATTGCAAACATTAATTAATATTTTTTGTTTCGATCGTTGTTGTATTCTCATCATTCCATTTCCATATAATACTTTTGACATACTCGTGGCGTTTTTTTTCGAATGATGCTTACAATTTGAATAAATGTGTGGATGTTCATGTGTGGCCTGTTTTGTATTTTGTATTCATTTTCAATTGCACAATTATATATTTTTTTCTAGATTTTTTTTTTCATACACGTTTTGAGGCTCGTGATTTTCATTTGAATTTTTCGGCTGATCGAATTGAAGTTCTGAAACCTCAAAACTGAATAACAAGCAACGAATTTACAACGTCATCGTCAATATGTTCAATTTGTGGCATTGAATTTAGTTTGAATGAACAACGATTCAAAATCCATTTTAACACTTGATTAAAAGTGCATACTCGAAATTGGAAAAGGGGTTTTAATTATAAATATCCTGTAAATTTTTAAATACTCTTACCACAAATTCAAAATTACCGACGATGATTGGTATTTTGTTTTCAAAATTGTTCGGGCCTACGAAGCCACATGGTTCGATTGGCAGATGTTTCAGGTAATCTAATCCCCATCAACTATTAAAATATTTTCTTAAGAAATGAACTGAAGCCAGCCAAGAATAATAGAGCTACGAACCATCCTTTTCGGATTGAATTAAGAATATGACAGTTCATTTGATTTTGTCCGAGCTTCTGCTCTTCGCAATCTTATCCCACTTGGAAAAATTCTCTTTTTTTGTCATTTGTTTTATTTGTTTCTGTTAAAAGTTCACTTCGGGAATTGGATTCAATGCTAATAACCGGAAGTGAACATGATTTCGAAGCCCTTTTACATGCTGTGCTGACTGAGCTGCCATTCGTACTAGCAGTAAACACCGGACACGTGACAACACTTCACTGACAGATGAGTTGAAATGAAAGAGCAACCAAAACATTCATCTGCTCATTGTTGGAAGTTGGAACAATGATGGAATTTGGTTCCGCTCATCGGTCACAAACAATAGTAAATCCAGTCTTTCAGCAGTCAGCACCATAGAATATATCCAAATGTAATTACCGTAATAAATGAGCATGGCATGGCGCTCGCGTCTCTACTATTGTTTTAATGTCTATTTTTACGTTCGTTTGTTTGAAAAATAAATATTTCTTAAACGAGAGCAACAGCGACAAGATTTGTTCATTTGTTTGTAAACGCCCGCCACACAATTGAAGTGAATACTGGCAGCGCATATTTTCGTCAGCCTGGAAAAGACTCTCTGACGTGTGGTTCAATGAATGATGATCAATAATCACAACTCATCAGAAATAAAAACATATTAACTTCCGTTGAGTTATTCTCATTTGGTATGGCAAGTTTTTATGAAAGGCACAATGCGCATACCAAGAAAAGAGCGACGAGCAAATCAAATTGAACCCGCGTAGACGTCACTGTTGGCGATGAATGAGTTTGAAGGCTAACAGATGATGTCAATGATTAGGGATTTTGAAATAAATGTCGGAGAACGGTAAGAAGAAAATCAGAATCTCAAAATTTTATTATTTTACGCACAATATGTTGTTTTTATTGCTGTTTGTCAACATTGAAACCATTCACTAAAGCCGAAAAATTCATTTCAAAATTGATTTCACTGTTGTCGCTCTTCCGTTTTGGTTCTCAAACATCGGTCTGAATGGCAAATTCATATTTAATATGATAGAAATTAGGAATCATTTTGGTGCAATGTATGTTGTAAGTAACGTATTTTCATGCCGGGTAAAAACTGCGGCAATCAAAAAATATACACAATAATAACAATGACATCCTGTGTTTTCGGTGCTTGGTTCTTTCTGATTTGAATGAAATTTTGTTGTCTCTGATTTTTCCTTTTTTTTTTATCCTAATATGGATATGGACCAAAGCCCATATCATATCGTATTTTATTACCTTCGTTCGGTTTGTTTGTCATTCACTGATGAATGCATCACTTGTACAAATATTGTGTGTCTGATATATGATGTATAAGTGCTGTCGCTCTTTTCCATTATTGTCTCTATTTTTCTTTATTATCTCGTTGTGTTTCATGCACAATGTCTCTGTTTGATTTTGTTTGATCATATTGTACTTGTATATTCGATTCTAATATTTAGAATGCGACTTTTTCTTTTCAACGAAAATGGTTGATTGAACCGAATGGGTTATACCGACAGAGACCATGGAGTTAAGTATGAAAATAAAATATGAGTTTTTGTTGCGAGTGATCCATTCCTATCGTAAAGTTATTTCACTTGATGATAGTCTCAAGCAGTGTGAGTTATTTAAAATGAAATTGTTGTTAAAACAAAAAATGTTCATGCACTCGTTGTGGCAGTCGAATCAGATCGCCATGTGTTACGTACACCAGGCGTAATGAATACAACATTCTATGGAAAGAAAAGAATGAAATGAATTGAAGGCGACGAAAAAGAAAAAACATACACAAACAACAACATCCACCAGATTAAAACTTCAAATCTGAACATCCGCTCGGATGAGTTCACTTTTCGTAAAACAAAAACACATCCAATATGGTAGAAGTGCTTAAACTCTCTGACATTTCATCTTTCTCTATTTCTGACTTCAATTACATGTGGAAATATGATACTATGCTCTTTGACGCACAGACTAACTTACACACAAATAATAATAATAAAATCCAATGAAATCCAAAAACAGGCCATATGTGCAAAGGAAACAGCCATTCTTCTTTTCAATGAATTTAGAGGAACAGGCGTCACGAAAAAAAGGAAAATATAAGAAAAACAAATGAAATTAGTTAGAAATCGTCTGTGCGGATGCATCGGAGGAAATACTTAGCAAACGAATCAAATAAGGAAGAATATCAATTCAAAAAAAAAATAATGAAGTGTATCCCAGTTCCTAGTTCAGGATAAAATAGCAGAACATGCACAAAAACTCATTTTGAAATCTCATAATCATCTTCGCCTTCCGAGAAAAGAACACAGTCTCAAAACGAACGACGTTCAAAAATAAATAATAATTCTTGGGCGGCACACATTTCCTCTACAATTTACAAATAATTTTTATCGGGTGATAAGCGTCACTTTTTTATATTTCATAAAATACTGAAAATGGATACGATTAAATCATTGGCCACTGTAAAATTGACCATGAAAAAAAAAAAAACGTATAAATTGCAGAGTTTCACATAAACAAATAATGCAGTCAGTCAATCTATGTATATTCAGCGATAGTTAATAGTTAAACAGAATGAAGCGAACACAGCCAACAGATATAATTCAAAACACGCGAGCATGTTTTTTTTTCTTACATGTTCTGATTCTATGTATGTTTAGATCTTAGGCACGTGCTTATTTCTTTATTTCATTCTCGGCAAAAATAATAAATTAAAAATTATGCTGAAAAAGCGTCTTTGTTTTCAAAATCATAAAATAAATACGTTATATGCATGAAGAGAACGGGACAATGGCAACAATAGCAACGAGGCGTCGTCGAGTTTCAATAATATGAAAGTGGTGAACAGTGACTTCAATAAAACCAATAAGCAGAGCATGAAATGTTGCAGATCCGCTTGAATTGAACAATCATTTTTTATTACTTTATTTTGAATAAATCTAAATTAGAAAATGGAGTGAATCGACACAATTTCAAAATACCATCCAATATTTAGAAAAAAAAAATTATTTTTCAAGACATTGGGACATTTCGGACATTGGCTAAATTCGAGCAAGTGGAAATAATATTGGTTCAGAGCTCAATCATCATCATCATGATAATAATAATGCATGTAAATTGTCCAAATGATAGGAAATATTTCATTAGACTAATGACTTATTTACAACGGGTCAATCTTTTTTCATATAAACATTTTAAACTAATAACATAATGTCGTAAATTGATCGAAAACATAGTGCATTCGAATTTTACTTGAAAAGGAAGAAAAACAGAAAACTGAAAGCTGAAACAAAAAAATCGACAAAAACCATATCATGTGAACCAGTTATTGTATGGTCGATGAGCTGTTTCGTAGCTTGTGTAAAATGACATGGGCAAATGAAGAAACAAAAACAAAATGATTTTTATTTTGTAAATGAAATGAAGTTACCAATGAGCCGTCGGCTTAATTTTAAAATTGAGCTTATCCTGTGTCATCGTGACTTAAATCTATTTGTCTAGCGTCTTTCGGATGCTCGGCGTTCATCGGTATAAACATTCCTATGCTGACAAGTTGAATTATCTTCTTATTTTTATGATGCACATTAAAAATAGTTAACTGAATATTGTCATTGTGCAATTGATATAATACATTATACATATTGTATTTATTTATAATTCGCACTGGCAACTGAATCAAAAGTTCAAGTTGTCACTCTGTTATCTTCAAATTTCCGACCGTTAAACGAACGGAAGCTGAACGAATTGATTAAATAGAATAGAATTTATTAATTAATATCGCAACGAGACGAGAGACAGGCGACACATCCTGGCGTTAAGATAAGATATCTCGAATCTTGTTTCTTTTCTGCTACGCGATGCACGACTGAGTATTGAGTGTGGTTCATTGTACACTGCACAGAGTTCTATCAAGCATTCGAATTTTACTTGAAAAGGAAGAAAAACAGAAAACTGAAAGCTGAAACAAAAAAATCGACAAAAACCATATCATGTGAACCAGTTATTGTATGGTCGATGAGCTGTTTCGTAGCTTGTGTAAAATGACATGGGCAAATGAAGAAACAAAAACAAAATGATTTTTATTTTGTAAATGAAATGAAGTTACCAATGAGCCGTCGGCTTAATTTTAAAATTGAGCTTATCCTGTGTCATCGTGACTTAAATCTATTTGTCTAGCGTCTTTCGGATGCTCGGCGTTCATCGGTATAAACATTCCTATGCTGACAAGTTGAATTATCTTCTTATTTTTATGATGCACATTAAAAATAGTTAACTGAATATTGTCATTGTGCAATTGATATAATACATTATACATATTGTATTTATTTATAATTCGCACTGGCAACTGAATCAAAAGTTCAAGTTGTCACTCTGTTATCTTCAAATTTCCGACCGTTAAACGAACGGAAGCTGAACGAATTGATTAAATAGAATAGAATTTATTAATTAATATCGCAACGAGACGAGAGACAGGCGACACATCCTGGCGTTAAGATAAGATATCTCGAATCTTGTTTCTTTTCTGCTACGCGATGCACGACTGAGTATTGAGTGTGGTTCATTGTACACTGCACAGAGTTCTATCAAGTCAAATATCCTCAAATGTCAACTTTTGGTGCCATCTGACAATTGTCATTGCGTTTATGTTATTTTGTGTGATGAATCTACAATTTTTATGTATAACTTCAGGCGTTCATCATACAAAATAACGTACAGGATAAGACAAATGTCAGATGGCGCCAAAAGTTGATATTTGAGAATTTTTGAGCTAAATGTTCTCAAGCAATCACTCTGTGGTGCACTATACAAAACACTAGCTGCATTCAGCTTTCAGTCCATTGTTTTGTTTTCTATTCATTTGAAATTTCAACTCATCCATTGTTTCGAAAAATAGGAGAAAAGTTCAGTTAGCGCGATATGAATTTTTACAATAAGTAATTCGATGGTTTAGTCGAATTCTTCGTAAGTGAAGAGACGAGATAATTTAATGCGTGTAAATTGTTGCTCATTTCAATAGTAGTGTTACGTTCCAAGAGCAACATAAAATTCAGTGACGTATGTGATTTTTATTGCATTTAATAGTTTCTCATTTTTATTCCAATGATTTCAAACCAAATACCGTTTCTTTTCATTATTTTCAAAGATCCTGACCTATAGTATACTGTACGAAGTACAATGAGTTTTGACACTAATTGACCATTTGGTTTATCTTATTTGGCGTATTGCAATCTGCAGACTTGCGTGAATTGTTGCTTCAGCATTTCAGCTGCTGCTCTTAAGCTTATTATGAATGGCCAGTTAGGCAATGATATTATATTATGACACCTGAATTCATGAATTCAACATGCACTAGCTGGCGGAAACAGAGTACCTATATGGCATATAAAAGGTAATCACCTGTGGTATTGTCTCATTCAAACTGCAGTAGCTAGATGCACGGGACGATGATCGAAATGAATCGATTGGTGGTTCCGGACTACCACATAATGATGATGCACACGATGTTGTTGAACGCAATGATACTGAATCCGACCGGTGTCTATGTGGCGATACTTGAACGTGTTTCAACATTTTGTGCTCTTTTGCCATCCCAAGATGAAATATAAATGAAAAAATGAGAAAAGATAAACACATTGAAATTAAAATTATAGATTCACCTGCGTTTTAGATTGTTAGTGATTTTAAATATACAATTATGATCAATTTTTATTCATATAAACTGTTTCATTTAGCAAAATATTCTTAACACTGTCGATTCATGAATCAATCGATCGAGTCATTTTGATATGCATTATTGTGCAGACCGCGTGTCCTTAAAAATTATTTAACGTAATTTGTCTGCAATTAAATGCCAAAGAAAAGAAACTTTTGTTCTCATATGCGCGCCAAATGTATCGAATATGTTTTATGTCAAATTTTCTTCACTCAAATGAATTCTTTTACACAGTGTGCACGCCAATTTGGTGTCACCAAATGTACAATGTACACCTGTTCTGCCTGATTTTTTTTTCTTCTTTCCTTCTTTGCTTAGCTCGTTGGTTTAGTATTCTGAGCAAAAAGTGCAAATATATTTAAACGTATGTGATTTGGTTTTTTTGCATTTTAGATTTGATTCATTCATAAATCGAAATGTTTTTCCGTCCATAAAGCACTTATAAACCTGGTTTTATTTCGAATACGGGCATGATGTACAAACATTTCATGATTATAAGTAAAAGCACTAAATTGATTAATTTTATCATTTCCGCTTTCTTGTCATACGGGTTAGGTTTGTTTTCTTTTGCTCGATCTATTTGCACTGCACTTTTACTGAATAAAAATAGTTTCTAATTTAGTTTCATGCCAATAGGAGTTGGTGTTGAGTCTTTTTCACACGCAAATATAATCAAAATACAAGTGTAGATCTAATTTGGCAACTGGATGGAACACAAATACATGAGCAATGGGCATGAGGTGTCGGACCAACATTTTATCGTATATAACTGTACTCTTTCCTTCTTATTAATATGAAGTGAAGAAAGAACTAATTTATTCAGTATATTCAGTCTTTTACTACTAGTTTAAAGACGAAAAACTAGAAATGGCAAATGCGAAAGAGAAGGAAAATGGAAAAAAACGCAAATGGTTGGAACTGACTTGAATTAAAAACCAATAATAATATAACACAACGACACCAATGATCGCAGCCATAAAGCTGGTTAAAGTTGGAAAATCATCAATGCTTATTTGACCATGAGACAAAATATTCGCTTTGCCGAATACACGAGTATCCATTGCATATGTTTACGAAACGCAAACCGCAAGGAATGTCCAAGCAATTTTATAAATTTTTAAAATCAACTGTTTGTCACCCAGTCATTTAGTCGTGGAATTCCTTTGGTCGTCACTTGATAGTCATGCGAAATGAAAAATAACGAATGAAAAAAAAAATGCTTTCTTTTCTCGATGACCGCAGCAGTAAAGTTTTCTCGTTAAAATTAGAGCTAAAACCACAATTGAATGGGAAACTTTTCCAATGTTTTCCACTTACATTTTAGTTTGTTAAACTTGTGTGTTTTCCAAAGAATGTGGAAATAATAATAATCGATTCGAACGAAGTTGATCAATTTATTGTTATTCTCACAATTTTCGTATTTTCTTCTTCTCAGTTTTTGTCTTTCAGTTTTTTTTATTCCACTTTTTTCTTCTTATTTCACATATAGCAAATGTAAACTTGCACAATCGATAGTTAAAATAGACGCCAAACGCTTTCAATTGATAATCCAAAAAAATGATAGCTGAATATCGGAAGACTGATCCAACACGAAACACTTTTCAATTTATTCACTTGTGATGAGAATCAAGTTTGTCATGAAACTATTTCGATGTGTAGTATCAGGTAAAATTGAGTCGATTCAAACATAATGCACTGACATCGAGCACTGATACGTATGTGTAGCAAGCAATTGAATGGAAAATAAATTCTTTACTCGTTTGTCATATTCACTTCTTTTTTTTTTGTCGATGACAATGAAAAATATTTCACAATTCGAATTATCGGTTGTCTGGAGCGCTATTAACTGCGCGCACTGAGCACTTTGTGTGACTTTGTTTATATGATTTCGAATAATTTTGTTTGTGTCACTAGTTTTTTTTATTTCAGAACTTTTTTTTGTGGTTTTTAAACCGTCATTCGAAATTAATATTCGATATCGTTCTTTTTCAGCATGGTGGCACAAAAATAGCAGCACCAAAAAAACTTAAGGAAAATAAAATCGCTGAATAGAAAGCGACTCGAATTTAAAAGACCCACTGCGTACTGTCGACTGTCGAGATTATCAATGGATCGAGCTCACAAACAACACAATATCGTATGCTCCGCTCATGAAATTCCAAAACTAAATGATGTAACGAAGTTCAGTAAATCTGCCTGAACCTACGTATGAATCGGTAAAATGATAGTGGCGACAGCAACTGTAATACCAATACAATATACTCTAAGAAAGAAAAAAACAAAGCAAAGCAAAACGAAACAACGAAAACGAATGAGATGAAAATTCATTAAATGCATCAATAAATATAACGAAATACACATACACATTCACATTCACAACTACATGAGGGTCTTTTGACTGTATTGATGCATTGAAAATGGATTGAAAACTAAAATGAAGACAAAAAACATCATCAAAAGTGTGAGTGAAACTATACAGTGTGTAAATGACATTCACATTTCACATATGAGATATGCGAACATACGAAACAAAAGTCGAAAGGGAAGCGACAAAAGAAAAAGAAGAGATAAATAAATCGGTGCTATGTTAGCTGCCAGTGCAGTGGAATGGAGTGGGGACAACGAAATGAAAATGATTGAAAAAGATTTTGAAACACCAACACAATTAAACAATATATTTTTCATATAGTGATGAACTGAATGCCATCATACACATTGTTCTATAGACGGTTTTTATTTCTTCTTTTTACTTTCCATTAAAAATAGCTCTGATCGGAGGAAACGAGACAACAGTTAGGGGAACAAAAAAGAAAAAATACATTTTTTTCCTGCTCAACCGTCCGAATTCAAAGCACTGAAAAACTGCTTCAAATGGGTACAATGCCCATGTGAACAGATCAAATGGCTTTGTAACGAACGAGGAAAAAACATTTTTAAAATTGAAAAATTTCGTATCTCATTGAGCATATCTATAGTTCAAATTTTTTGAAAACGCCAACACACATTTCGGTTAACATAAGTTAAACACTTGTACCAGTGGAATGGAAATACCATGTTATGTATATTGTATGTTGGCCGCTGGTATATCGGCATGTACGGTGAATGCGTGGATGTGGAATATGGACCAAAAAGAGGAAGAAAAATATTATACATGTTTGACATTAAAGACAATTTTGAATCACATTTAGCAATCCATACAATGCAATAGAGAGTTTCTCATCCCATTCAATATGTTTCCATTCATTGCGTTGAATCTCAAAAAATGCTATTCAAACCAGACGATGCAAAAAAATGATAGAAAGCAAGGAAAAAAAAGATTGAAAATCAACTGTGTACAAAAACATATTAAAATCAATTGTTTCATATCCGGTTTTTGGTGCTTCAACTCCCGCCAGTCAATCGTATATGAAAAAGGCGCACATGCCAATTGAAACAGGATGTGAGGAACATTAATCGTTGACATCACATATGTTGAATGGCTGGTTGGTTGATTGGCTGGCTGACTGCCTGTACCTACCTCCACATAATAATCACTCTTTGAATCGATCTATCGATGGAAGACATTGAAAGACTCATTCATAGATCATACCATTTTGTTCTGTTTGGTTTATTATCATTATTATTATTCCCCGTAATTGTGAACGATACGCGTTGAGATTTTTATTTATTGTTAAAATTCCAAGAAATGTTCCATTCAACTCGAAACTCACAACTGCTATACACGTAACCATTGTGTATGGTAGCATTCTGACAAATTCAACTACCGCATGGCTATTTTTGGTCGATTCGGTACATTTACCCATTTCAAATAGTGTTCAGTCATTGATTCTTTATTTATGTAAAGAATTAATTGATGAATGTTGAGCACAACCTACGTTATACGCTATATGTATGGATACATAGCAGTAGAACTCTATGCTCTATCAGTCTTTGATCATTTCTATGATTTTATCGTTGACATTCGAACAATACGTAAATACATTCAGTTTCGTTTCGTTATTCATAATGGCATTCGATCGGATGTGCAGTGTGCAGTCGATTCACACCGGATATCAGTGAATTTCATTTTGTTCACCAACGATTCGGTTAGTGCATTTGAATTGTGTCTATTGTGTTATAAGCACAAACCATGAATGTGTCACACGCTCATGAACTCAGAACAAATTGAAAAAATAATAGTCAATTTTATAAACAAATTTTGGATCGTTTTTATCATCGATTTAATCATGAAGTGAATTCATGATTAAAACGAAAAAAAAATGAGGATAACAAATCCATTCGAGTATCAAAACAATAAACAACACAAATATTTAAATGAACAGAAAAAAATATATAAATATCATGCCACCGAATTTTAAACAAAGAATTTCTGATTATAATTTCCTTTATCGGATGGCTTAAAATCACCTCACATTCCAAACAGAGAATGAATCATTTTTCACAATTTACAATTCATGAATTAACGAGAATCCTTTTCTCAATTTTTCAAAAACAAAACAACAGAAATGAAATTCAATATATTTCTTCTTATATCTTTCCACTTTCACTTATATCTTTCCAATCGAACTACAAATTAATAAATACCTTTGTAGTTTTCTTGGGTATGGTTAATCGATGATCACTATAGAAATTCCAATACAGTATTCGAAGTGGTGAACGACCATCCGAACGGTACGTGACTGTTTCTTTCAATGTTGGTGATTTTAATTGAAAAGGAACAAATTCACAACAAATACGATTGACGAAATATGTACTTTCAAATGTTTGAATAGAAAACGAGAAAGAACTGCAAAGAATTCATTGAACGCTACGTGACTTTTATACGCTAGAGACATGACCGTATCTGAATACGATCAAATATGTTAACGTTAGTATTTGTTATATTAATATTTTAAAAAAACTGTCGAGGTAGCCATGAAAATGAAAATATACCATTTCCTCTGAGGATTGCATCATTGTTAATTTTCTGTTTCGTTTTCGATTTCATACAGGATCAAGAAGTGTGATATACATTTGCACATTTGTTTGCCCATGATTGGTACAGCGAAAGACTTTGAAAAAATGTTGTAGAAACGATGGGGAAAAAAATGGGAAGAATTTTCATTCAATTCTTCATTCATGATTTCGAATAAGACCAAAGTAAGCAAAAGCATCACTCGAGTATTTGGGTGTCTGTTGCTGTGCGAAATATGGCATGGATCAAATGAAAATTTATGAGAAACGAAAATTTGTCAAATTTAGGAATAAAATAGGAAAAACTAAACCCGAATCGAGGACAAAATGCCAATTACAAATATTAAGACAGCGAACAACGACATCCAACGATTGGAGGCGCACAGCACACTGTCGTATACTAAGAGAGACACGTGTATAAAATTTGACATTGATCGCATCTTAATTCAAATTGAACATTTCAACGGTTTGACGAACAGGAGCGAAGCGTTCAATGCATGTTCAATGTTCACTGTTCACACAATGCCACGTGAATTAAAGAAGAAAAATAGACATAAAAACATTGCTCTCGTTGCGAGCAAAATGTTTCCACGTACTTGCGCATTGTGCAATGCACACTATGCATCTGACTAAACATGAATTGTGACAAGCATATATGAAAAGAACAAGTGCATGCAAATGAAAAAAAATGCCTAGTTCCCCGAACAATTCGACTTAAATTGATAAATTTATGACTACAATTCAAATTTCAAAGATTTTCTTGTTTTGTTTGCGTTTTTGTATCGGAAAGAGAAAAGAGAAAGAAAAGAATGAAGAGAGCGGCGAAGATGGCTGGAAGGCAGAGAGGCACAGAAATGAAAATTATTCGATGCGATTCGATTCGCATTTATTGGTGACGACAACCTTACCAAATTTATCCACAATGCAAATAGAGACGAAGTCAATAGAACACAATGGAATTTCTTTATTGTAAATTTTTTTTTCTATTCATTCTTCGTTTTTGGTGGGTTCAATTTTAGCTTTCTGTCAACATTCTCGGTTGATTTACATGAAAGATAATGTTTCAGATCAAAGAAATTGTCACATTCAACCGCTCACTTCGATCTCGACTTTGTTTGTTTATCCAAACAAGATGTAGACTGGATTCAGAGATGCTTCGCGATAGCAAGAACGATATCAATTAATGTTAAACTTTTTAATATTTGTTTCATGGTATGGAGTACAAAGTACACAGAGTTTGGGTGCTTTGTATTTTGGTTAGTCTGGTTGGGTTCAATAGAATTTGTTGTTCATCAACTTGAATACGAGACCTAGAATATAAATCGTAGTAATTTCCTTCGACAAAATGCAAGGGAACCTTTTCTACGCGATTCAATTTCAAAAAAATTTCATAGGGTTAACTGTAGTAGCCATTGAAAAAAATTTACTAGGTCTCATACCTCCAAAATCAATGGTGATCTATAAATGTAAGTCTCGTTTACTCCATTGGGTCAATTCGCTGATATGTAAATTGACAGATTAATTCGATGGGATGCTTGACGACTCTGATGTATCAAAATGATGCTTTTAAAACTGTTTGAGTCTACAATAATGATTTTGTAATAATTCATAAGTATTTGGTGAAGGAATTAATGTACATAGTGACGTCTGTTCCCACGCTAATTGAGACTTGTGAGAGATGGAGAAAAAAACATTCGAAGATAATAAACTCAATATAATTTGAGCCAATTTTGGTTAAGCATCCATGGTCAGTTTGGAATTCATAAATTTCTTTCGATCTGAATACTATGTTAAAGATTGCAATTGATTTTCATGCATTGGGTCACAATCAATGAATTTCATTTCGGAACTTGAATAAAACTTTAATAAATAAAGGTCATAAAAATTCCATGGAAACACCTACATGAATAAACGTAGACAAGCTAGTCCATCTAAAACAATAAAATTCCGAAAAACGCTATAAATAAGATTTACAACCGGTTGGCTATCAATTACGTTCAATGTATAACGTGAAATATGGGAGAACGACGAAAAAGAAACACTATCGTATCAAGTATCACATTAGAAATAAACATCAGCAAGTGCCGGCTTATATGTGGATCAAAATGGAATTGAACTTCTTATAAAAATAATTCATTTTGTCTTCTCTCATTGATGACCACACGCAGTCCGTGCCACGGAATATATGGCACGTTTTCGGTAAAATGAGATGAAACACGACACAATAGGCTCGCTTTGAATTGTTGAACGAATAGCAAAGCGATTATGATATTGTGGATTTGTCAGAGAAGCAATAATAATTGATGTGATGTCTATGAATAGCTATTAACAGGACAGTGAGGAGTGCAAAGGTCAACAAAAATGAAATATGGTTGGCATGCTTGTAAGCTATCATTACTTGCAATCTGCAGCCATACATGATAAATAATTATTGGGCTCTTTTGATAATTACAAGATGCTCACATCTTACAGGCTTCAATTTTATAATAAAACTGACATTCCAGGTGAAATTGAGTTGAGATTTTACTGAAACGGTAAATCATGAACAAAAAGAGCAAACATTGGTCTTAAACACCGGCACTTGAAATATAAATTTCATATTTAGAGATCTGAAATGCTGACAAAGTAAATGACGATTTGAAATATTAGCTTGAAATGGATCGGGAATCCTTATTAGTTTCTATAAAAAATCGACTACCATGCCGTTGCATTATGCATTATCATCAATCAATTCAAAAAAAGATCAGTGTAAAATTGAGTTATGTTACCAATAAATTCCGAAAAAAAAATAAAAAAAATAAAATAAAATAAAATAAATAAATTTTACATTAAACATTTCACCAATCGCATTTGAAGAAGTAAGGAGCTAGAATAAAACCGCCACCGTGAGAATGCGTAAAATAAATGCGTGAAATAAATGCGTAAAATAAAATAAAATGCGTGAAATAAATGCGTGAAAAGTCGAGAGCTATACTTTTTTATGCACCACAGGTGCATTACTATATTTGGTATAGTTTTTTTTTCTTCTTTCTTTTTTTTCTTCTCTCAATTATGAAAAATTATTATAACTTTGCCGATTGTTGTCCGATCGATCTGAGATTTTGGATTTAGGTAGAACTTGGGAAATGTTATTGATTGGAAAAAATTTCGGAATTTTCCAAAACAAATTTTCCGACCAGAAAACTTTCCAGACACAAAATTTTCCTTTTTTTCGAAATTTTTTTTTCGAATTTTTTTTTTTGAAAATTTTGTTTTGAAATTTTTTTTTTAGTAAATTTTTTTTTTTAAATTGTTTTTTTTGCAAAAATTTTTTTTAGAAATTGTTTTTTTAATTTTTTTTGAACATTTTTTTTTTTAATTTTTCTTTGGAAATTTAATGGGGTGTTAGAGAGTTTGATACGACCTGTGGTGCATATTTTTGAATTCGGTACGATCGAATTCTGCCTTGTTAATTTCAAATTCCTAGCTGGAAATTGAATTGTGAATTTGGAACCCTTTTCAAATATTAGGTAATGTTACGTTCTTTGTCATATACATCGTATTACATTCATTCGATTGCACAATGCACAATCACACGCACCGGATGTCAAAGATTGTCTTTTGAATGAAATCTAATTCATCGATGGATTGTGGTTGAAAATTGAGCATACAAATCGAAAGGAAATGGTATTTTTGTTCGATCAAACTATTCTATTCTTTGTAAAAAAAGCAAAAAGAACATAAATCCTTTACATTGCGTTCCGAAAACCTGATCTGATCATCAAATATATTGAGAACCTTTCTTTTCTGATGTAACACAAGTCTTAATGATTCTTTTTATTAGGCATATATCCGGCGTTTGCATGTAATGCCAAAAGTAAATTTACTAAATGTATTGTCTTATCAATTTTATGGATGTGTTTGAGGACACCGAGCAAACAACTATTAAATATTTAATGCGACTAAAATTCAGTGTGTAATAATGGGATATATTTTCCATTTAGAAATCATTCGAGCATTGAAGATATCGACTAAAATGGAATTGTTTTGAATAAATTCTTTCAATTCCATTACAACAAACATAATGCATACAACTGATCGCATTCAACAAAAAACTGCCATACAATGAAAAAAATGAAAGGAAACAAAATTTTCTACAATGGCAACGAAATCTCAAGAAACTAAATGAACAAGAAATGAAAAACGAATTTGACTCGTGCTCTGAACTCAGAATGATTTGGGTACTTCCGTTCATCTGCTTCTCCATGCACAAAAATATATTACAAATAATATGATGATTGTATGGGTGTTGCACAAGCAAAAATAATTTAAGACATCCAGCTGACCAAGAGCTCCGAGACAATCGTGATTATAAATAAAAGAAAATCATAATTCATTTTCAATGATTGCAGACATATTTATGTTCGAAATACATATAATTGCTTTAAGCAGCTGCATGCCAATAATCAGCATTAATTCATGATTACCAGTCGGCTGTTATTATATTGTTTTGGGTGTTGCATTTATGGAGGAACGTGACATCTGACATTTCAATGTGATTTGGATTTGATTATTTTCTCTCGTCTCCAATCATGTGGCTACCCCTTTAACATTAAGCAAACACAGTTAGTGAAGAATGAATGTTCAAAATAATTAGATTTAATTAGTTCCATTGATAATATTGTCATTGAAAACATTTTAAAAGAGTAAAATCATGACTGAATTCAGTATATTTAGTTGCAACACGAAGTTTAGGGAAGTGCATGGCTATTTGATGTTGACAGTGCGTCTTCCTTTTTTGCATAAGCAACGATCGCTTTGTATGAAATCGGAAAACCGACGCCAAAAATGAGTTGTGAATGTCTTCCTATGAATAATTTAACCATATCATTCAAATGATCCTCGTGTTTATCTTCTGGAATACGCTTAAGGAAAGGATTTACAGCTGCAAATGTATCTGTAGATCGGGGGCGCATGATTAATAATAAATAATATATAATATATAATATAAAATTATTCTGATCACAATTTATTGAAACAAATTCCAAATTGTCACTCACTTCTTAATGAATCAACCGTTACAAAGGTGTATGACATTTCTCGAATCGTAACATTGGTTATGGAGAATCCTTTTGATTTTAACAATTGCTCATAGTCTCTGGCTGGATCTTTTGAATGATAATAGGGTGAGAAGATATCCTCAACATCACTCATGAAGCCGATCCATTTTTCCATCTTCGACAATTCCTTAAACACTTTTTAAAAACTTTCAGTTTGGTCAAAGAGTTGAAGGTGTAATTATTGGTAGGATCTTACCTTCGTAAATTGGGTGCTCAACAACAAGGAGTGAAAGCATATCGCCACCCGGCTTTAGAAATTTATACATATTTTCGACCGATGTATTTTGATTTTTTGTAACCCAATGTAAGCAATTGAGTGATGTAATGTGATCGAATTTTCCCATTTCGCATAACTTTTGCTTTTCCAATTCTAAGGATATATCGAGCTGTTTGAACGAAATGCCTGCATCTAGATAATTTTCGCGTGCGAATTGAACCATCTCTTCCGACGAATCGATACCGACCAAACGTTCAAAATGTTTGGGTAAAACGTTTTTTATAATATCCACGGTAACATCACCCGAACCACATCCAATATCTAGTAACGAGCCAGAATGCCAATTGCTTACCATTGGGCATTTGGACAACGTTTCTCGGGCATCACGTCGTTGAATTCGATTGGATGAATGGTAGAGCTTTGGATCATACATCTTAAATCTCTGAAGATGAGCATTTTCGGCTGAAACGAATCACACACAAAGAAACGAAGAAATTATTTATTATTATTTTTTTGGAAAATAAATTGATATTTTAATTTTCTACTTTTTATTGTTTATTTACGTTATCAATTGGCAAGGATACTTACATCGTTTTGAATGGGTATTTGATGTTGACGGTGCGTTCTTCTTCTTTGCATAAGCAACTATCGATATGTAGTGAATCAAAAAACTGTCGCCAACATTGTGTTCAGAATTTCCCTCTTTGATTAATTTAACCATATCATTCAAATGATCCTCGTGTTTATCTTCTGGAATACGCTTAAGGAAAGGATTTACAGCTGCAAATGTATCTGTAGATCAGGGATACATGATTGATAACAAATAATATATAATGTATAATATAAAATTATTCTGGTCACAATTTATTGGAACAAATTCCAAATTGTCACTTACTTCTTAATGAATCAATTGTTTGAAAGGTGTATGGCATTTTTCGATTCGTAACATAAGTTTCGGAGAATCCTTTTGATTTTAACAATTGTTCATAGTCTCTGGCTGGATCTTTTGAATGATAATAGGGTGAGAAGATATCCTCAACATCGCTCATGAAGCCGGCCCATTTTTCCATCTCCGACAATTTCTTAAACACTTTTGAAAAATTTCAGTTTGGTCAAAGAGTTAAATTAAGTAGGATCTTACCTCCGTAAATTGGGTGCTTGGCAACAAAGATTAGAAGCATGTCCCCACCCGGTTTTAGCAATTTATACATATTTTCGACCGATGTATTTTGATTTTTTGTGACCCAATGTAAGCAATTGAATGATGTAATGTGATCGAATTTTCCCATTTCGCATAACTTTTTCTCTTCCAATTCTAAGCCAATATCCAATTGTTCGAAAGAAATGCCTGCATCTAGATGATTTTTGCGTGCGAATTGAACCATCTCTTCTGACATATCGATACCGACCAAACGTTCAAAATGTTTGGGTAAAACGTTTCTTATAATATCCTTGGTAACATCACCTGCACCACATCCAATATCTAGCAACGAGCCAGAATGCCAATCGTTTACCATAGGGCATTTGGACAACGTTTCTCGGGCATCACGTCGCTGATTTTGATTCGATAAATGATAACGCTCTGGATCATTCATGTTCAATCCCTCGGCTGGAACGAATCACATACACAAAAAAAAGAGATTTTTATTATTTGTTGGAAAATAAATTCACATTTTATTTCCACTTTGAATGTTCCACTTAAAACAAAACAAAGGAAACGCGGTCAAGGTATTAATGGGATTGAATACAATCATTAATATACCATGAGCCATAATCGTCCCCAAGTAGATTAATTCCCCAAAATGTAACGAATTTGAATATTTCTTATGAGAGATTAAAACTATCTATGGAGGGCAGTAATGTCACTACACAGAGAAAAGAAATGTGACATGGTAAATTGTGATTTTACAATGCCATGGTAAGATTTCATCATGATATTGTGATCTATGGTCCTTCACAGAAAACGGAAGAATTGAGATACGAAAAAAATTTACTTCGGCCAAACGTATAACAAAATTGCATATGAATTGTCAAGCTGAACACACAATTCGTAGATGAAAAAGACAATAGAGGAAAAGCAAAAATCATTGAACTGAAAACCACAATTCACAATGTTCAAGGCGATAAGAGATAAGTGTTGCTTATCAGATCAATGCCCGAAAATAGAAAAAATTTACCGAATAAAACTTAATTCAAAAAAATGATTATTTCGTGTTTCCTTTTTCCTTAATTTGTTCATACGGTTTTGGATGAATTCAATTGAATTGTGAACAATTTTGAGATCGACTTGTTAGTTTGTGCCTTATTCCATCCAAATGCAAGAAAAAGGACACAAAAATGACATAAGGTGAGTTTCTGAATGATTTTGGCACAAAAAGTAAACCTTAACATTTTGTAGCGATAAACGCAACAATAAACAATAAATATAAAATTCTCTATTCTCCAATTTTTATGATTAAGAAAATCAATAAATATCAGACATTCAAAAGTCAAATGAGTTCAAACCATGTTTAGTAAAAAAATTTGCAAAGTCGAACGATTTTAGTTAGGTTTCAGTTTTTATACGAAAATCACCTATGTGTAGTTAAATAGATATGAATATTATAAACTTGAACATTTAGTGGCCTTGAAATCAACCAAATCCAAAGTTTATCATACTCAAACATTACTGCTCTCACGTCAGCAAGTTGAAAGGCAATATCAATGTAGTAGCAACGCATTACTTTGCCTACCATTTCCAAATGTGTAGGTAAAGTGAAGATTGCGCACGCAACTGTATCACTCTGTGTTCATAAATTCGAATCGCACGCATGTACATAAGGCTATGTTTGTCACTTTGCCAATGGTTTCATGAATTCATGGCAGATTTTATTCTAAATCTGATTTGGAATAAAAAATATATTAAATCTATTCTTTTGGAATAACAATATTGAATAATGGTGATAAAATAATATCCATCAGTAAGCAGATGAAAGTCTTCGAAGCTATAATAATTGAATTCAATTTAGGAACATAGCAATCACCAGCAAAATAACAGACATAACCTAATGTACATGCGTTCCAGACGAATATAAGAACAATGAACACGGAGCGATACAGTTGCGTGCAAACTCATTGGTTCACCTACACATTTGAAAACGGTAGGCAAGTTAATGCGTTGATACTACATTGATATTGCCCCGCAACTCACTTTCGTGAGAATGTGCTATACTGCTATCGACTGTTGACTGTTATAACTATTGAAATATCATTTGTGTTCATTACGAATTTAAACCAAATATTGAATCTTCGAAAGCAATAAAATTCACATATTTAACATTTGAAGCCGAACAACAAACAATGGCCAATGCTTTGATATCAAATGCCATCGTATGATTATAATTGTTATTACAGTTTTGCTAATATCATCGAAATCAATAGCGGACAATTGATAACAAAATTTATATTGCTTTGAAATTCACTGAAACTGCACATATGCAAACAAAACAAAAATAAGCCCAACACCAACCATAAACTATTCCATAAAATTATACAGTGATGCACTCAAAGTTGTATTAAAAATACAATTAACGAACCGAAATACTACCTATTTTTTAGTAAGATTTACTAAACAATAAACTCACTTTGTTCGGGCTCGTCCACTTTAGATGTACTCGTATTTGGGGTCACATTCCTTGCATCGTCGGATTTTTCTCGTGGTTTCCTATTTTTGTTTAAATTATCTGATGTGGTACAAGATCTGACGGCTGGTATCAGTCCTAAGATGGCCAAAAAAACTGCAAAAAAAAATTAATCATCTGAATGATTCAGAATCGAGGAAGGTAAAAATGCTCACCAAAAATTGTTACTTTTATCATTATAAAATTGTCACTGTGAACACGTAAGCTCGCTATCCATCTTTTAGACAAAAATAATCGAAATTTTTGAATTCATTATCGACTGTTTTTCATATTGTAAACAGTAAACACTATTACACGGTAGAATTCGATCATATCGAATTCACTGATATGTACCGGAGGGGATACTGTAGTAATAATTTTGAGGAAGTCTATACAACAATTCTATTTTGTCTGAACTCTTGACGTTGACGGTTTTTGTTTATGAGATATTCTACCTTTCGTTTATCGTCATACTGTGCAGATCTGCAAATATTTATTCAAGAAAAAGTGTTTTGTATTTATAATTCAATATCTGATAAAGGAGTGTGCAGCGAACATATGCTACTTTTACGTAGTACATATATATAATTTATCAGTTGTTAAAATTCTAATAACGTCTTATAGCCCGAATATTAAGTTAAAAATTGAATACCAAAAAATAATAATATAATTGGTATGTGGAATATTTGCAATTTCAATCCAATTGAACACATCATTTCAATTGAAATGTGGCTGAGTGTGCCTGAAAAGATCAAAATAATATTAAAATATTCTCATATTTTCTTTGCATTGTGCCGTCTAAATGTAGCCAATTGGAAAGACAATAATCCGAATGTTCCGCTCTACCGAAAATAAAAGCAAAGCAAAGTCAATTTTGTAATATATATTTGCAACAAGAATAATAAATGATTCAACGTCATTGGCCTTGTTGCTTGTCATCAGTAGACTGTGATATTGCACATCTTAATTGACATCACGTATAATACTGTGCAGTATGCATTAGTATATGATTCAAACAACTTGGAAGATTTCAAATAGATTTAATCTGAAAAAGGGAAGCAAAAAAAGTCATTTTCATTTTAAATTTGTTCGAAAATTTATTTTCGTAGTTGGTGCTGCTACATATTGAAATTTACACTATTGAATAATATTTAATATTTCATACTTTACCAATGTGCGCTCCGTACATAATTTACATAAAACCACTCCATTATGTGTCTTTGCACACAAACGTAAAAATATTTAGATTGTTTATACTTTGTCTATGAATTTGAATCCGTCTGGAGTTTTGGAGGGGAATAACGTTGAACAAACAATGACAAACGGCTCACATATGAAAAATCAACTTTTATTTCGATTTTAATTTCGAATTCGTTGAGGTGATAGACTTTTGAAATTTAATTTTAATATTTATCAGACAAGCCTATATTGACGCTCATTGCTTTTGGAAAAATCAAAAAATTATTTTACTTCGAGAATAGTCATTTCTTGCCGAAGAGAAAAGAGCACCCGTCACTCGTCACAGCAATTGAATATGCCGTCAAACGTTCAATGCATAAATTAAAATGTTACTTCGTCTCTCTTAAACGCTTCTTTGGCAAGTTATATCTGTTCAGCATTCATTTGAATTTTAAGCTGGAACTGTTTTGCATATTGTTGTTGATGGTATCCAAAGTTAGTGAAAAGGCTACTAAGCAAATAGTTTTGGATCCACTGTGAATTGATTGTATTGTATTTATCTTTCGGCAGTTTTTTCAGTAATAATTGTATCATTTGTTCATGAAATGTTTCTAGCTGGTAACGAAGATTAGCGATAGACTTCGGTGAATTCATTGGAGAGCACCTCATTGACCAATGCATTTTTCTCTCTTTCTCTCTATCTGTCTTATGATTGAGTAATGTATGGCGTTCTTATCGTCGAATTGTTACTTGAGACTACAGATAATTGTCGTGTATGATTACACTTAGTTCGCGTTTTTTTGTTGGCACTCGTTGAGTGCACTACAGTCACTCGGACCGGTTGATGCTGATACCAAATGATTTTTCGGTTGTTGTTTTTAATGCGCATTGAGCAGATGCTGCTAATAATCCATTTATTTGGCATCTGCGGAAATCATTGCGTCACTGTGTAAACAAATCAATAATTTTTGATTACTATGAATTCCAATCATATAAATTTTTTTTTCTTTCGCTCATCGGCTTAATTCAAATAAGATTTCATTTTTTCTCATTTTTAAATTACTTCCGTTGACGCGTTTGTGTTATCGGTCCGGATGGACTAACAAAATTTAATTTTTTTTTACAAAACATTTTTTGGGCTAGCTTAAATGCTACGAAACGATTGAATCGTTTCTTTTTTCATTACGATAAATATTTAAATTGATTTGATTAATAAACAAATCTGAAATATGTTCGTTTAAGCCAAATCAATGAATTAATTTTGACTCCATTGATAAATTCAAGCAAAATTAAGCATTCGAATGAACGTGTGTCATTGGGAAATCATCTCCGAATTTATATTCATGCGATGATGGTGAAAAGAGTTGTGAGATCTTCATTCAACATTGATTCATTCATTCATTTCATTCATAAAATGATGCTGAATGTCTCGCGATGTTATAGAGATTAACTGTTTCCTTCGAAATTCCAAAAGAGAATTGAGAAGAAGAAAAAGAAGAAAAATGAAACAAAAATTAAGCGAAACCAACGATGAACTGATTGAATGAATAAATTTAAAAAAAAATGGAAAAACAAGGCCGAAATGGTGAGCACGACAAAAAAGCGTTGAATGGCTGTGGGATGTTACCGTTTACTACGTAAATATGCGAATAAATTAATTCTTTGTTGTTCGTTCATTTCATAGTTTAAATATAAATTGAATAAACCGACGCCTCAAACCCCGAACACGCGTTGGCTATGCAGTTTCATTTTAATTAAAATGGAAAAGAGATTTCAAATGTTTGTCCCGTTTAGCCAATTCATCAACAGATTCTCACAATCATTCGACTGAAGCAATCCGAAATCGTCTATGAATTCGGATTTCGGATTAATTCGATTCGATTTATTTAACAGTGATAAAATAAAAGGTCTTCTGTTTATCGTGACCTAATGATATTTTGTTATCTCAAAGACGCCACTTGCAAGCGCATCCAATCGAAATCCATTATGAAGTCTCAATTCAAATTAACTCACAAAATAGGTGGGAGTTGTTTTTATTATTTGTTTGACTTTCAACGGACAATTTGTTATTTTGTTTAATGAAAATCGAATGGCGTCCAAACATTTCTGACCTGAGAAAGACCACATTTAATATTAGGAATTTCGAATGTTTAGTGTCAACAAAATAAGATGCACCCACATGTGGTATATAAAACTCAAACAGAGCTACTGATTTCATCGGAAGAAAATAAACTATGAAAACCACCTACAATTTATGACCATTGGATTGATGGTTAGTTCTGGATTGATGGTTTAGTAATAAAATTATGTATAAGACGATTTATTCTTCCTAAATTCAAAAACTCAGAGCTCCAATTTTTTTTCATTGATCAATTCAACCTAATAAATAAGGAGCCGGTGATATACAGGTAGAATCGATGACCACTAATATTGTGAATAGTCATGGAGGAATCTCGTCTTTTATCAATTGAGTTGACAAAATAATATACTGACTTATGATAGATTTTATTATTTTCAAATTAAACCTTTATTTTGTCCGATGCTATTGTGTGAAATTTGTTCGCATTATTCTCCTTTCGCTGAAATATTAGTCATATGAACTCACGTAATACGGAATTTTATTCGAATAAAAAATGGTTCTACGGAAGGAGAAAACTTTTTTCCCATCGTCTATTCAAGCATATTATGTTATACCTTCAATGTAATTCGTTTACCATCGGATCATGAAACAGCATCAGTGGCAGCCATAGTTTATCGAAGAACTTAATTATGAGTAAACAGCCGGATGATTGGCTTGGTGTGGGTTTTGTCACAGTTTGAGCTCATTTAAATATCAACAACGAGTTAAATATTCGTGCACGAATACAATCGTGATCGGAATCCTTTTGTGCATTGTTGACTTCGGATGCCGTTGCCATAAGCAGCATGATTATGTCATACGGTTGCTGATTGCTATAGTATCTGCTGTCATCGGGCACATCTAGCATCTGAATGCGATCAGAAAAGCGAGCTGAAACAGTCGAATAAAAAAAAGAATAGAGGGAAAAGGAAGCTATCAATGGACAAAGAGCAAAACTTTTAATCATCTCGGTGGCGCAACATTTTCAATTTATCATTCATCATTCAACATAGATATGCAACGTAGCTTAAGTGTTCGAACCAAATTATAACTATTGCAAGTTTTTGATCTGAGAAACAACTATTCTGTGGGAAAAAAATTTCATGGCACTAAAGCGACAATCTTTTTAATTCAAACACACCGAAATCGATACGTATCCAATAGCAAAGAAGAGGAAAATAAAAGTCAGTGCTCAATGCTCAATTGGTTGAAAATGTTTTATCTTGCAAAATCAGAACACTGAACATCATTTGATCCAATGCAAAATATGTTTCATTTTACGATTTGCACTTAAACGTAGTTCACCTTTACCTGTTGCACATTATACATGAAAACTTGAGCACATGAATGAGTAGGAAATAATTTATGAAGAACACACCTGTAATGTAGAACGTAGATTCACTTCCATCAAAGTATTCTTTTTTGCTTTCCATAGTCCATAGAAAATTCATCGCTTCAATGGAATTTTTTTCTCTCTTTTCCTTTTGTTTCCGTATCATTCTTCCACTTTGACTGTCCACTTGACTTTTCTCAATGTCAAGAACTTGAAATGAACTCCCATTCAAAAAGGAATGTCATGATACTGCATACGTTCCGGCATCCTTATAAGTTATAATTCATAGTAAAACATTTTTGATACATTTTTCTTCCTTACGTTTCTTCATCCGTTGCGAGTGTATACGGTTTTGAAATGACAAAAAAAGGAATGGCGTGTGAATGGCAATAGTTTGCAGTTTGCATGGAAAGGAAATACGCAACAATATTCTCAATTGTTCTTTTTATTTTATTTCGTATTTTCATTCATTTGTATTCAAAACGAAAAGGCTATTCAACATCGTGTGAGTTTGGTACTCGCACATCCGGAATGTTACAATTTGTACGGTTTGTGATACTCGACAAACCATTCACAATTCATTGGAATGACAGTTCTTGTAATTGTGGCACGACATCATTAAATCATTTATCTCTGAAACGAAACCAATATTTCACATTTGAAGAGCACTTTTGCCCCATTCACTTTTCGATTTCGCTATTATACCATCGTTCAAACATTCAACTATGCAAACGTTTACGTAGAAATCGTTAATGCAAGCAATTGTCTGCAATTCTTCGATATTCCCAGATATGATGCAGATGATCTCCATTGAATGAGCTCAAATATCGAAAAAAAAAATTGATATCAATTTTATTGATTGCCGTTAGCATTTTCACAGTTATCGATAAAATTGAATGCATGACATCGGTATTGAACTCAGCTTTGCAGAAGATTTCAATGTTGTGAGTTTCCAAAAACAACAACACAGAATAGTTACCGATAGTTAAATCAGATTGTGTAATCGATTGATAGAAATTACTTTCAATGTTTCAATTGGTTTGAAACAATGAGTGAAGAAAATGGCGTCAATTAACAAGTCGTTCCGTATACTCGTTCTTCTTGTGTTTTGTACATAATCTCATTCTAACAATACAAGCGCATTCCAATCAAAACGAATCAAAACAATATGAATTTCGGTGAGACTTGGAAAAAAGTAGAAGAACATTTTAGATGTTTCAGTCGCCTCAAATGGAATGTAATTCACGGCAATAATGTTCGCTTATGATTTATATTTTGGTAATTATTCGGGTTATTGCTTTTGCATCAACTGAAGCCAAAGAAACCGTTGATTGAACGAATGAGAGAGAAAAATCGAAAAAAGATAGAAGCGAGGAAAACTGAATGAGATGCTGGACTATGAACACACCAATTTTCAATGCAGCGATAAATTGATCCATAAACTGAGTGCTTTCACAGAATCTGCCGTCAAACAGCCGCTTATCTATTTTTTCGCATCTAGAAATGATATCGATTTGAGAAGGAGAGTGATGGAGGCTTAAGAGTAAAAGAAAATCCAATACCATGAGAGTATATTTTGCGTTCGACAAATGATCAAAAGAAAACCAACATTCCACTGCAGTAAAATGGATGGTGTTTTATTATTACCTTTCAACAAAACAAAATATCGCTTATGGGAGCAATAGAACACTACCAACTGCCGACAATGCCACATACTGGTGCATTTCTTCTCTTTCTCTTTCTGTTTTTCTCTTGCTCTTGTCGTTTATATAATAATTTATATCAAATCAGACAATACTTGATTGTTTTATTTCCTCTTTAAATCTTCTATTCACAGACAAAAAGATGCGCTCCGCTACAATGGCATTCAACACTGAAAATGAAATAGGATACACAATTTGATGTGCATGTGTTTCACATTTACCGAATTTACCTGCTTTTCAGCTCTTCAGTTCTGTGACTTTTAATGTGTAACGATAAAAATGTTCCAAAGCGTCGAAATTCGGTTATCGTTACAGAGAGACGAAATGAGATATTCTGTATAAACATAACATCAATAAGGCACTCTACTACTGTATCCGACCATTGTATTGTTAAAAATCTATTCAATATTTCACAAAGAGAATTCAGATATTGATACAGAGAACCCAATTACTGCGAAGAAAGCAGTTAAAATACACATCGAACATGAGGATATAACAAGAAAAAGAGAAAAAAAATTTAGCTCATTAATTGAGGTTCGAATTAAAAAATTCCGAAGCATTCCAAACTGGACAGAGACCCGTTCGCATAACTTTAGCTATGCCAGCGAGCCTCAGACTATTCATTTTGGTGATCTGAACTTTGTGCTGAGATAACGTAACTAGGTATATCTATTTGGTGTGCGCTGTACAGTGTACACATTTCAGTCCCTCCTATTTCAAATTTCAACTCATACGCATTCCAAAACTGTTTTTTTCTTTATCTTTTCATCGAATATTCGAATCGACTAGCGCCCGAACATTCATTGATCATGTGCGCGCTTACCGTAGTCACTGGACGAAATAAACCATTTATTTTCATTTCTTCTCAATTGTTGTTGATTGTTGATGTTCTTTATCGTAAAATGAATGAATATTCGGTGGTGTGCTGCGTGACTGCAGTGCAGCTCGCTGTGATGAAAATACCGTGCCGCCACATTAAAAAAGAACAGAGAACAAAAAACGAAGAGAAAAGAGAACAAGTGGCTTTCGGAATAGGGCGCTAATTAAAATATTACATATTTAGTCGGAGACCGGCGCAAGAATGTTTTTGTGGCGCACTGAGATTGGTGTCATTACACATTTCACAACATAGATACTATACGTACTGTGAGAAATTGGGAAGAAATTCAACTTCGGCTGTAAATTTTATCAACGAAAGGCTCTGATCATTCAGATACTGTGTATGTGAGTATGGTACCGAATTCACTGATTTGTGAAAAAATATTAGTTTCGGAAAAATCATTTGCGACGAAAAGTAATTTTGAAAAAAAAGAAATTAATTTTTCTTGCGTGAAACATATAGATCCGAAGTTTCAACGCGATCCGACCTCTAGAAGTTGGTAAAACCATCATTCAAAGTAGGGACGGAATCACAAGAAGAAAGAAAAGAAAAATAATAAACAAAAATAGTGATGCACCTCTGGTGCATAAGAAATTGTCAACCAGACATTCAAATATGAATAATAAACAATCAGAGATTCTCACACATCCAGTTAGATCGGTTGACGGGCTTCGACCGAATCGTGCGTCCACACAATACAAACACACTCACAAACACCTCAATGAATGAAAACATAAAAATGTTAAACTAATTAATTTATTAATTCTACATTCAATAGTGATTGAAAGAATGTTGTTTGACAAGATTGCAGTCGTTGCAGATTCCAATTCAATTTAAATAAACAAAGTAATTTATTTTAGATCATATACCTCGAAGCAAAATCCACTGTGGTATCGTGGCTTGAAGAGAAAAATAGAATACCAGAGCAAATACGTGGAAACCAATAATTTATTATTAAAACTGGAAATACTCACCTTAAGAATGAATTCTGTTGGTCACCTTGACACTGCAAAACACGCATACGAAACGAGAGGAAATCAAATGGCACATAATGATGATAAAGTATCTCATTTGAATACACTCGATGCTCAACTAGCACACTCAGCATTTGGCATCAAAGAAACTGTTTGCAAACCGCAAGTGAAACAAAAAAAAAATGGCATCAAACAACCTTTTGATGCAAATAGTTAGTGTTTAATAGCAAATTTTGCTGGAATTGCTCGATTGAATGGTTGAAATGTAGCATTTAGCATTCAACTTCCGTTACTTGATGATGGAATTTTTTCTCACTCTTTGAATTTTCAAACTACCGGAAATCGAAAAGTTCTGCATCAAAATTCACACTTGAATACGTGGATAGCTAAAAAAGCATTGCAAACTAATACTCAATAAATTGTTGATGGCACGTATAGGAACGAAATAATTGTAATTGATATGAATTGTGAGAGAAAATGACGAGCAAGAAGATATGAAAATGAATGAAAAGAAGAAAAAAATACAAGTTTCAAATAGGTGAGAACGACACATTCTTGGAAGCGAAGCGTACGGCATATACATCTAGAGCAATTCAAGATTCAAAAGATTTTTTTTTTTGTAATTTTAAATCTAAAATAATTCGTATTCAATGGAACGATTGTCATTGATCGCGAGTGAAAGAACGAAATAAAGAAATGAAGAGAGACAGAAAAGGCTAGCAACGAAAAAAGAAAATGCATTCCATTACAAATTGTATCAGGTGATAGAAATTCATTGTTATTCGAATAAAGCGATAGGAGGACAAAAAAAATTGAATGAAAGTCAATAATTCGATACGATTGTCTTCTTCCGAATAATATCGACGAACATCTTGAAACGCATGAGAAAACATTCGATTTCTTGAAAATGAATACAAAGATCGATTTTCTTTCCATCATTTTTTGAGTATTCATTTGGATTCGGTACAATCGGATTTAATAAAGAGAATTTTCGTTGTAATGGATGGAAATACATTCAAATAAAAGTATAAAAATCGGTTTTTTATTTTATTAAAGCAGTTCATTGTACTACTATCGAAATGACAAACTACATATACATATAAGCTTCGGACATTCTCTGTTTCGTGACACCTCATAATAAAATACAAAGTGGATTACAAATCTAAATAAGTGTTTTATCACTTTTATCTCTATCATATGTCCATAGTATGCATACAGAAACATTTAACTCAAATCCACTAATGGATGTCCAATTCATTATTATGTACTACCTAGTTCATTGAACCGAGGTTATCGTCTCACTATTTACAATCTCAAGCAGATGACTAACTAACCCGATTACAAATTAAAATCTTATCGAACCATTAATTTTGAAGAGTTATTTTTGATGTCTCATTTGTAATGAATACGTAATAATAAAATCATAATAATCTATACTTCAAATAGAGTGCATACCGAAAAAGGAAATCCGGAACTCGAATCAAGCTCAATTTCCTCTTTTTTGTTATTTGACTATATCGTTATAGAATTTCATTTATGGCTACACACATCACAATATAATGTTATTAATAGAACCCGTTCATGTCTTCTTTTATTATGCATGGATTAAATATGATGATATGCTCATAAACACGTACATGTATTACTGAAACATATGAAAATGAATTAACAAGAGATCATGCACACCGCACAATGCACACACTCAACATTATTAAATCTTCGTCAGTCTTTTTCTCAGATTATCTTCAATTATCTTCAACACAGTCTCATCCATTCCACTTTCAAACTCAACATTCTTGAACCGAGGCACTCTCACTTGAATCCTTTTTTGTTTATTTTTGTTATTTGCAGTTACTTCCAACGATAAATGCATATTCGGCTCCTCGGTTGCAATAACAATCATTTGGAGTTGAACATTAGAAATATAAAACCGAAAAAATACTGTTTCACATTGGGTGCCAAAGCAGTTTTTCCAAATTCCATTAAAAGTTGAAAAAATTGGGTTTCAATTTTTTTTGTGAATGAATCAACCTGATAGAGGATGAAACCTCTTGCACTTATCTCGTGATAATAAAATAATCGAGAGCATTCCCTAATAAAATTATACAAATTACAAAACAATAACAGAAGAGATCTTTGGATTCATGCAATTGCAAGAACAAAAGCTGAAAGCACTTTAAAACAATGAAAGATCAATTCAAACACATAAAACGTCCTTTCAGGATGTGAAGTTCACAATGTGAACTATTGTAATATTCGATGGCATTTATTTTATTTTATTGAAACGCATTTCCGAAAATGAGCATCAAGCATCCTGTGGAATCGAAGAAGTTGAACTGAACTATGATCGATAGCTGGGAGAAAATACAAAAAAAGGTCTCATTTAAATGTAATTAAAGCTCAAAGAATAACTAGAGTCTGAGATTCAACGACCGCATTCCAACGACTTGTTTTTGTTCCAAAGTTTTTTTTTTCGAACGGAAGAGCGGTGCACTAAAGAAAGAAGCTAATGCGGCACAAATGTTTTTCTATCAAATATTGTTACTCTATTCAGTCATTATTATTATTGAATGAAATTTTTGAGTTGAAGTCGGTGGTTGGTGGCTGGCGTCTGATTAAAATAGTTTCAATTGATTGCTGAATAACTTTGATTCTTTTTTTAAATGAATTTTTGAAGAACTTAATGAGCGAATAAATTGATATTTTAATATTTTGTTGGTAGTTTGAAACTACTAGTGTCATCATCTTTATCGGTGATTTTGATCCGAATGAAGCTCTTCGATCATTTGTCTTTGTGTTTTTCCCATGTAATTTGTTGATTTTTCTCTTTTTTTTCGCCGAATTTCAATTAAGAGAAAAACTGTACTTAAAATAATTGTGTGAATGTTATGGTTGCATGAACATATGGTATGACTCGAATTATATAAATGAATAATAATAATCATTATCAATAAAACAGAATCTGCAATTAATGCGGATAAAAATCATAATTTCAAACAAATTAAACGATTGAAAGTTTCAATTTCAATTTGAAAACGATCAGAATCATTTTCTCATGTTTCATTTCGGCTTTCGATTAATAGCACTGTTCATTCCACTCACTCTGAAAAATTACAGAATTATTTCGTCAGCATATATTTGTTAATGAAACTTCAAGCTATTAACAATGGCTACTAGAAATACCGAAAATGTCAATGGGTTCTAAGTTCTTGAAATCTATCAATATTTCATTGAATTTTGTCAATTAGCCTGCGTATTATTAGCACACGTCAATAGTCTCAGTAGAAACTGCTTAAGAGTGCTTGACCAACCAAACTGTCATCATTAAATTGATATACAATGATAATAATACCACTAATTACATAGTAATGAAAAGTGACAGATTGTAATCCGATTAAAGAATTATGAATTGAGATTCAATTTAGATGTCATCTTGTTGCTCTTATTCTGTCGCATACGAAGAAAGTAGTTGGTGCGTTTCCATTATTGTGTCACAGACATAATGTGCGATTTTCAAAGAATTTTATGGTCCATATGTAATGAAATATTCATTGGCTTATGCACCAAGTCATTGTTTCCAACACTCAAAGATTTGATGAGAATCACCAAATTATTTTCGAAATAAAACATATGGGATGCCGCATCACTCACCAATAAAAACATCAACGAAGATTAATGTCGTGTGAAGCGAAACGCCACGAATTTATCAACGAATGAAATTCAGAAATGAAAACAAAAAATTTGAAGAAGAAAAAACGTTTATTGTGTGTTCAAAATTTGTGTCTGATTTGATGTAATTCTGAACTAAGTCGAGATGATACAAAAATTTCACACGATATTTTGCATTTCACTTTTTTCATGTATCAATTTATAAAGAAATTTCACTTCGCGTTCACTTTTCATAAAATGCCCCACAGCGGAGCGAACGTAAGAATTCGAGAGTTTTGTGCCTTTCGAGAAACAAGTGATCTCATCCGAAGCTAAAAATAACATTTTAATTTCAAGTTCATTACGATTTCCAATTACTATAGAATTCAAAATGTTCGAAATAGATGCCTCCATCACACCAAAGTAGTCGAATGCCTATTAAAAACAACTTCAGACTTTATAACAACTTTCAGGAACCATAAACACATGCCACTGAATGTAAATATTCACAATTAAAATTTAAAAAAATTGGGTCTCGCACAATACTCATAATAATTTTCAAAGAAAATTCTAAAACATTTCGCTAAAAGTCTTAAAATCTCATCAGATTGATTACTTTTAACGGTTTGTCCGGAACATGCAAGTTTTCATTTTGGCTATTTGATTCCATTTACGTATTGTAAAATTATAAGATTTTTCAATGATTTCGGAAATGAGAGAAGAAAACTTCAATATCTTATGGCATACCATCTTTAAATGTCAGATTTTATTCGGAAAGTTGAGATTGAAAACGGAAATCAGAATAAGTCCGATAATAATTTGTTAACAACAAAATATTATGCAAGCGAAAGCAATTATTCAAAATGTTGTAGTGTACTACGAACAACGGGCATCGTAAATGTACAATATTCACAAAGAAATCATTAAAATTTACTCAAATCCTCTTTATGCCATCGAACGATGCCCTTTTCAATGTTGGCAAATTTATCCATCGGATGTTGTACAGCACTTACCCAAACGCTAAACTCATTCCATATTTTAATTAATATTTGTTTAAAATTCAAAACCAACATTTGGCAAACTAATGATTTTCCTTACATCAACCAGCCCATCAATCATCATTACGTACGAAGGTAGAATGTTGATAAAAATTAAATGCTGAAGCATTTGATTCGGTTTGAAGCTAGTCTGACTACTTAATTGAAAGAACTGACCTCTACTCTCGTCAACCATACTAATAATAAACATTTCAACTTTCGATTCGAGTGAATGTTCACAGTTCACAATCTTTTCTATATTATAAGAAAAGAAAAAGCGTATGACTGTTTGTCTGAAAACCTGTTGATATTCAGTATACAATATACACATAGGGTAAAAATTAATTTTATTTGGTGACGACATCTGTGCAATAAGCGAGAACTAATCCAAATTATTATTAGCGTAAATTTATGCCATTCGTGTTAAAAAAATTAGTTCTTGCTATATTCTATTCAGACTTTGTTGATTATTATTATTATAATAATTATAATTATAATTATAATAATAATAATTAAATGGACTATGTGAAAGTTCAAGATGTGCTTAATTTCTTTTTCGCTTCTTGTGTTGATTCAGTAAACCGAAATGATGTCGTCATGCGAAAGAAACTTGGCAGTTGGTTAACATGATCTATCGCTTTACCGTTGTATATAATAAATAATATGTGCTTATTCATGAGAACAAAATTAGTTTCGCTCCTTTTTTTTGGGTCACATAATTGGCAACATTGCGAGTGCAATCAAGCTGAATGAGAAATAAGAAAAATGAAGAAGAATACCAAATATATCGTGTGTCGCATCATTGCAATGGATGCAGACTGTAGACTCAAAATGCGTTGTAACTTTTTTTCAATAGGAAAATGGTTGTGAGTCAAACACAATACAGATTATGGAACTAGTTTGTCTGACTTCTTTTTTATTCCAAATTTTCAATGCAATTCGTTGGTTTCTTCATCTTTTTCATTTACAATTCATCTTGTCACCACAATATTGATGCCATATATGATTCGTATTCAGATTGTGTGAGAATGTCAAAAAATTGTTAAAATGTCAACAAATAGTACATTCAATGTCGCCATGCATGCATGCAATGCAATGGATTGTACCAGTCACTGACATGGTATTACATATTTCATACACAATATCATTGTAGAAGGAAGTTTTTTTTCTGATCACAATTGGAGCAAAACATCACATACAGCGGAAAAAACTGAATTTGTAGTAATAATAATAATAAGTCTATCATCGAACTGACGAAGAAAATTATCTCTCGCTTTGTTATATGGATTATTTAACAGTTTAGAATCTTCAAAATGGTCTTATAAAATTGTCCCGAGAAAACATTCAATCGATATCTAGTGTAACATGGATTTTTTTTTTGGGAAAAAAATTGATTGTAAATGCAGGAATAAATGTATGTGAAATCCTGTATTCATCATGTTAATTATTCATTGAGCATGAAGAGAAAAGCATAGACTTTCCCAAAGCTTTTCATTCGCGTCAAATGGCAACAAAAGAATGGAATTGTATAGAGAATTGACTATTCAATGAAAATATACAAATAGATATAAACGAATGAAAAGACATTGAAACGAATAGAATTGTTAGACACGCATAAAAACGAATAGAAAGTTACTTATTAGCCTTTCGGGCAAATTACAACGAACATTATACTTATGATGTTCTTATGATTGCCTTCAGTCTATCGTTATTTGATTCAGATTTAATGGAAATCATGTGGTGACCATCTTTATATTCGATCATCATCTACTAACATTCGGCAATGATGCAGATGTTGGCAGTTTGCAACATTCTTTGCAATACTTCTCATTTTATCGTTTTTAGATCCAAATATAAATGTAGTATATATTCAAATATTATGATTCAATCGCAAAATGGTCCTCTGATTTCAAATACGATATACACATTGAACATTGTCATTTGCCTTTGATGTCCTTGAAGTTACTATCACGAACTTAAATGAACGTAATAATGAGTTGCTTATATAACGACTAACAACAGTCTACAGCACGATGAAAATAACGGCTTCGTTTTTGGACGAAATCTTTCAAATTGCGAAAATCTGAATAACAAGACAAATCACATCGAATTAAACTTCCCTCCGATATAAACAGTGAAAAGCATAAATACGAAGAAGCCTCTTGTAGAAAAAAGAATTTTTCATTGGACTGGTTGAGTAAGCCAGAAAAACGAACGGCTTAGCTCAAGAGAATGTTCATAGGCAGATAACAGCAAAGAAAACTGTGATTGCCTGGGTGCCAATGCCAACTTGCGATGGATAACAAATTCACGATATAAGATGTCTCGTTATGATATTCTTTGTAATTTGTAATCATGCAATGAAGCATACATGTTACATGTTTATTCCATTCGTTAGATTCAATTTTATTAGACTCACACTATGTTAAATGATAATAAGATATCACCAAATTTTTAATTGGTAGCAAATCGCTTGAAGTGGCTGCCGACCGCAGATGAAATGAAAAGATATGTAATATTTTGAAGAAATTCTATCAAACATGAGGTGAGAGCTGAGAGCGATAAATGTAAGGAATCAATAAAATTCACTAATGCAATATAACAACAAGTATTTAGAAAAAATTGATTTCAATAAACTCGAAATTCGGTCAGTACATGAAAGA
>GL501451.1:1023137-1033881 GCA_000149185.1 Mayetiola destructor
AATTTGGATTAGTTCTCGTTTATTGCACAGATGTCGTCACCTAATAAAATTAATTTTTACCCTATGGAAAGATATACATATAGAAAAGTGTTACCTTTAATAACAACAATAGAATGAATGGCTGATATCACCAATGATATTTCATCGACTCGATTCTTGTTAAAATCAATAAATTTCAAAATTCAAGTACAAAGCACAATTTCTTTTTCACTGTTCAATCATTTGAAGAACGGTTTTTGGATCGGATTAATATTTATATCACTAGGTGACGTGATTAAAAATTCACGTTACAGACTGACTTCTGATTGCTTCTGACACCAGTTTGATAAATGTTACAAATTGTAAATTCAATAAATGTTTTGCTTATCATTTAACACGAGCCTCTATTTCTGCTCGCTTCCTGTCAACTTCCGTCCCCTTTTTTTCATTATCATTATCAGTGGGCCCGAAACGAAAATAGATGAAAATAATGATAATGAAGGCGCATATACTTCGTTTATTTAAATTTTACCTTCAGAAAACGCTTTGAAAAAATCGAACTTAATGACATAACATTCATCGCTATATTCGAATAACAAGTCTTTGGCAAATGAAATGTAAACAAATCGTTTTTTTTTTCATTCTCAGTTAGCCGGAAGAGCTCAAGTCAACGAAAATATTTTAGGAATATAAAAAACGAAAATTAATCAATGTACACACTTTCATCTGAGGCACAAAAAACAAACGAAGTCCTTTGAATGGTTGGACTGAAAGTCAGTCTTGAATCTAACAAATGAATTGAATATTTTCAACATAATTATTTATTATTATAATCGCGATAACGATGCCTGCTACTTGCTACTTTTAATTTCTTTCCAAACTCCATTTATCATCAATTTCATTATTATTATTAAATATGAAACGTTATTCTGGATTGTTGAAGATTAATCCAAAACAGAAGCAAAATTTCCACGGAAAATGAGATGAGTTGCGATGCTTCGGATATTTCCGGGTTGTGACAGATGTTCTATATTCATCAATACTCGAAACCGGAAAAATAATAATAACCAAGCAACGGAATGAATTTCCATTCAACATTTCATTTCCATTTCCATATATGAAAAGTAAATGATGCCGTATCCCTGCTATACACTATACACCCATGATCCATGATCCGTTTGGACATAGACCATCATCGTCACTTAACTGTTTTCTCACGGTATGTTTTTATTTTAAAAAGCATGCAAATGTGAACAAAATGTATCATTCGGAAAAAACATCAACCATCAAATGGAAATATCGTTCAAATGGATATTCTGTGAAATGCATAAATTGGATTTCCCATTGTGCCCATTGTTCAAATGGTACCATACAATAGTACCTGCTCAATGGTAAGCACAGTTGGCAGTATTTCGTGGCATTGTTATTGTTATTATTGTAAGGACACCTTCCGACGATGATCATAATTAAAGTTATGGCACTATAAAGAAGAACAAAATCACATTTTCATAGATGAAAACGCGATCACAAATGAGTGCCAAAATGACGTTTTTGTCTTCATCTTTGTTATTGTTTTTTGTCATTGGTCTTATCATACCTTTAACATTCGATTTTACTGCGTGCAGCAAATGTTTACGTGACCTTTTGATGATGTGGAAGTTTTATTTGACTGTGGAAAAAGAAGTAAAGCGATGAAATTAAATTTTAACTTATATTTCACGTACAATTCGATTACAACTGTTTCGATTTCCCAAACATTCCGGTTCTCGCTGAAAATATTGTCCGCACAAAAGAAACCGAGCTGGAAAATGATGAAGAAGAAACAAAAGATACGTAACACAAACCGAACATAAAAATCAAAATAAAAGAGAAACAACAGTCTAAGTGCGTTAAGTTGGCCCACAAATTTTGAAGGATATGAAATCAAAAACCGATATACCTGAACGTGAGAAATATTTATTTGAAAAATTTGAACCATTTTTTCTTCGTTTTTCGATTTGTTCATCTTCCTTTCTCATATTGTCGCTGAACATGTGTTTGCTACGATTTTGGGATTTTTTTTCACATCTGATTTTGGATGTGTTTTATGTCGAAAGGAAGAAAATATTTTCTATTAGTTATGAAACTGTTTGTATGTATTTCAATGAATCATTAACAATCTACCTAAGCGCAAAGTGTTCGGAAAGAGAAGATCACTGAACAGTGAACAGACAGACGTTCATCGTGAACAGTAGACCATATTGATTATGTTCGAGATTCGATATGGTTTTGCTTCACAATCACAACAGTGCATTTGGTACCAAATAGCAAAATAGTCATGGGAACTTCAAATATAATTTATCGTTTCTTCTACATTCCCGTACGGGCTAGAGGCTCATGTTCTGCATTTTGACACCATACACTTTACGTTTCACGCATTCGCATGGGTACACGTTTGAGGGTACAATGATTTTTCTGATTTGCACTAACTCAAAATCTATACGCTCCTTAAGTTGAGAATCTCAACACAACCGGCAATGAGAAACAGATGTATTCAAGCATTTCGTAGTTTCCAAGGGAGCGAAACGTTACTGACTACGCCATGCAGAATGATGGTACTCGTTGTAACTATGCTATACATTTTAAATCATTCCCTTGATTTATTCACGCCTTGATATTAAACGTATTTCATTAAATCATTAGGTGCGGAAGACGTTTTGCTTTTTGACAATGATCTGACCTTACGCGCGCCTCTTTGTGAATCATAATTAAAAGTATAATTTCTTAAAGTGAATTGACCCTAGTGCATAGTGCATAACGAAACACGAGCAACCAGCAAATGAAAACTTTTACTGAATACCTTGGCGCGTTCAATTCACCAAATGCATCTTCTGTTCCGGAGAACACACAATAGGATTTGCTTGAATGCCCACCAAAATTAAGTTCGCGAATCTTAATCGCTCCATTTTTAGTATTGTTTCCATTTCGCAATGTCAAATTTCTCTTGAATTGTTGTTTTCGAAGTAGTTTTCATTTTTTTTTCTTCATCTTTGCGCATGTTGTTTTTTAAAGATATTTTTCGCGCTTGGATTTCTGAATTTCTGGGAACTATTTTCTTTACACTGTACGTTATACATCGACATTTAAAATGCAACAAACATAGAGAAAAATTCGAACAAAATGGCATCAAAAAGAATCTGTTATTTGACCTTATTACGACCGGATCCCAATGTCTCAAGGGAAAGAAAAAGGAAAATTGATCAGGCATTGGAGAAAGTGTTGTTATAACATGCAGATTTTCGGCAAAATTCTAATGGCTGTAATGAGAAAAGGAACATTAAAAACCAGTTTTTAGGTTATTTGTAGCGCCGCCGACAACTAAAAAACACATTTGTAGAAGAGAAACAGATGTGCAAAACATTGTTTCAATTTTATTTTTAGCCGCATTCCGCTGGATAGGAGGAACTAAAACCAAATGACTGTTACATAAGATGATCTCTGAGTTTATTTTTCCTCTTTCAATATTTTGCCGCAAAGTGAATGAAAATGGGACAAGTGGATATAAATCGACAATTCTTTTTTGAATTAGAAAGTTAACAGCCTGCAAGATTTAATACAAAATCACATATGTTTGCCATTGTCATAAACAACAAAAAAAAACTTTGTTTTTCATTCATACAAGAACAAGTAGCGCATTCGATTTCCCAAATTGAGCCTTTCTTTCTCTTTCAATTCTTGTGTTTACATTTAATAATTTGAAATGAAAAAAAAAACGATGGAATCTGAATTCGGAAAACAATCAAACGACCAAGATGACAAGCAGATTTGAAATGATGAAATTAAAGCAGTAAAAAGTGATTTTTATGCACCACAGGTGTATTTCTATGTTTTGTCTTTTTGTTCTTGTTTTTTTCTTCAACACACTTTTTTACCAACTTTCAATGTTGCGATCGACCCTGGATTTAGATAAATTTTCTGTGCTTCACGGATCCCGAATTCAGATCTTAGAGTTTGATGCGACCTGTGGTGCATATTCATGAATTCAGTACTATCGAATTCTGTTTGTACTTGTTTTTTACCTCAATTGGTTTGATAATCTGGAGATCGACTACATATTATGTTGATTGCAACACAAATACATATATCAAATAAACAAAAGCAATATAAAAAACTCAGCGAAGACATCCTCAATCATCGTAAAAACCGCAAAACAATAAAATCTGCTTCCTCTGAAATCGGTATATTGAAGGTAGAATCGAATCTAAATGTTCTACAGTAAAAAACTGAGGAAAATTACAGATATTAAGGCCTCACCGAATATTTTACGTGTCATTGAATTCAAATCAAGAGTTCATTGGACAAATGCTAAATGGAAATTTATTCGAATTTTGTGTTTGTAAGTGTGTGTGTGTACATGATATCGTCCGGCGGAACAAAAAAAAATAATACCACAATTTGTTCACGTGCAACGACTTGTCTCTTCTTCTATTTGCCACAGCGAAAGTGGAATGGAAATAATCATAATATGTAATGCGATGGAAACCATTTCAAGCATGACCGTTTTTCAGTTCAGTTATTTCCGTGAGTGAGATCAAAATAGAGTCGAGAAAAAGTGCTCATTCGCGATATTGAGCAGACAAAAAATTGTTATTATCATAATTTCGATGTGAATTGTGAGCTCTTTCGTATGACAGATTTTAGTTTATGAATATTTGGAATTCTCGGGTTTCGTTTTCTATTTCGATTCATGGTGTTATTTGGTATCTGGGTCGGCATTACTCTTCTATATTTTTCATCAGAACATTTCAAAACGACTGCGATTTATAGCAAATTTAGCACCCGTACCACAAACCACAACTATATTCAATTCGTTCACAATAACTGAATCGTTTGACTATTATTACTTACATTCATATTCGAAATCAATTTATTTAAAATTTATTATTAGATTTAAAAAAATCCGAACATTAGCAATTGTCAACTGTCGACACTGAACTTCAACCTGATAAAAACTATTTGAATGGAGGAGCGTTTATCATTTTACTTCCTTCGAACTCTTTAAATTGATGATAAAATTCATTTTTATTATTCTCAATGGAATGTGATCGGATTTTTTGTTTGCACTTTTACATAATATGACTTTCGTAGTCTTAGAGCAACTACTCTTCAATGTAAAAAATCAGATAAATTGTTTGATAGCTCTTTAAAACGTGCATCCACGAGTACATGCATTTCAAGGTTTTCCTTCAATTTTCAATTGAATTGCGAAAAATGAACAACCATTGCCTTGGTACTTGTAGCAAAGCTCCCCTTATGTCATTTTGTGGTGAATTTGTGTTTGTATTTGAACAAAATCATATTCATCGAAAAATAATTGAATTGAATACGCAAAGTTTAATACTGGGAAATGTTCATTGAAAAGATTTTCAAGAGAAATAGAGAAAAATTTCATCGAGGATTTGACATTCGGCCATGGAACCTGATTTGTAGTTTCAAATAACGCACAATCATTCATTTCGAAATAATTATTAATTCTTTTCCGTACAAAATGTATTGGAAAAGTATAGGAATCAGCCTCTCCCAAAATGTTTTTTTTCTGTTTTATGATTATTGTGAGTGAAAGAAACGCATTTGGAGATGCTATCCGCGAAATTGGGGGTGTATGTCTGTGTTTACAAAAATGTATTCTAGAATATTCCAAACCGAAATGAGAAAAGGCTGTACGGAAAAGCTTAGATTACCGGAAAAACTAACTTGTTTTGTATTATGTACATTGTACATATTATTATTTATTATTTATTATCATTCGAAATTGGAACATTGCAACATTGAAACACCGCCGACCAAAATTAAATGGAATATATGTATTGTTTACAATATTTGAATTGTTAAAATGAATAGTGTGCACGTAGCAGAAACTTTGTGATATGATGTTGCAAGCTTGAAGCGGACAAATTATGAATAGAAATAGCTGTTTATATTGTGCACCATACAGAACATTCGATCGATGAGATTACAACGTGAATGGTGAATGGACGCAGAGAACAAATAAAATAAAAGGGAAAACTTTTACACGGAAAACGGATGTCACATTCAACAAGTCATATAATCAGCACATGACCATCAAATGTGTGGCCTGAACTGAACGATGATGATGTGAGTGGTGAATGGTGAACGATGAATTGCTGAACAGAACAAATGATTCAATAATAAATTCTATTGACGCGAATTGAATTCGTTCAAAATCAACCATTCGCACCGCATAGATCAAAAACTAATTAAAAGCCCGGAAGGACAAGCCAGTCTCCATCCAATACATGGCATGATTTTGAATGGAAAATAAACCGTTGTTTGAATTAATTGATCAAATTGATGTGTTATTGTAGAGTTTATTTATACAGAATACATTTTTTCTGAATTCCGTTTTATGCTATCAAACATTTGAGTCTCGGCTGGAAGAGCGTGTTAAACGATATTCTTTCGGAAGTGGAAACTTATAGGTATGCAATCGATAATGCTTTTGGTTGTTTGCGATTCAAATAGAAAAAAAAACTTTTCGTTTTTTTTGTTGGCTTCATTTGCATAATCGAAATGAACAATTCGCTATTGATTGGTTTGATTGTTTATGCTTGAAATTGATTCGACTTAAATTCAATTAAATCGCATATTGTTGAAATTGTGGTAGGATAACCAGCTGAGAGGGGCATTGTTTTAAATTATTTCAATATATTGTACAAAAGGTATATGCGGTGTCTAATTTTACACCCAGTCTGCGCTCAAAAGAAGGATAGTTTTTGGAGCGTTATGCTTCTAGCATGTTTAGGAATGAAATATATCTTCTCAAAATCACAAACGACTAAACCTATTTCATTCGATTATTTCAACACTTTTTTTTTATCGTTATTGAAAGTATTATCGCGCATGTGATTCTTGTATCAGAATTCATGAATGAATACTATGTTTGAATTTGTGGTGGAGAATTTTCAATTTGGGACGATCTTCGATGCATAAATGACAATATAAACCAAAAGTCAAAATGTTCAGCTCATTGCCTATACACGGGCGCTTCGTATGAAATCATTTGCAAAGCTCCGAAAAATGTTCGGATTCGTAATCTAGTACAATATTTGCTAATTTGAAATAAATATTCATATCAAATTCGTCGAAACTAAAATCGAAATAAACGATTTTATTTCGGGTATTTGGACACAGTGATTTGTGTGTGCACACTAATCAACAAATTTTGGTCGTTTTTCAAGCCTTTCGATTAAAGTAGTATAGCTTTAGCTCTTTTTTTAAGAGGTCATTAAATGTGAAAAAAGTCGTTTTTTTCAATAGAGTCGATGAATAATGTATCATAGAATTCGGAGATCGATCAATATCTGAGGTTTTCTTTCTGATGAAGCAAGCAGGGACCAAGACCTTTCCGATGCGCCATAAAACATGTTAATGAAATCTCTGGTGCGATAGTTATAGTGAATAGACTGAACACATATGGCGCGAAAAATGACGATTCTGGTCACATTCAACTACAATTCTCTGAACTTATCCCGGAACTGAAAATCCGCGATTTTGTATGGGAGGCATACAGGTTGCGTACAGTGGTACTGGTTTTCGATGTTCAAAGCGTTGTCGCCTTTTCTGTCGTACGAGTTCCCTTTTCAGTGTAGTCTAAAGTCTAAAGTAACTACAACGCCATACATAAATCATTTAAAATGCAGAAGAAAGAAAGATAGAGTGATGGTAAAAAAATATCGTGTTTCTGTATTTATCAATGATTTATTGAATTTATTGATTTATCTTGATTTGCAGCAAAATTAATATTTAAATTATCAAAACTAAATTGAATGAATAATTTCGCATATTAATCGAATTGAATCTATTTGCTTATCAATACAAATATAAATCATTAAATCAATTGTCACAAGCCGTTAATCGAGAGTACTAAGTGGTCAATCAAATGATATAAGGTTTTACGCGAAAAAAAACAACAACATAAAAAGGCTTAAAATTTGAAATCATTTCGACGCTTAATAGAATTACATATTTTTTTTCCCTTTTTTCTTATCATTGTTATTTGTTATTTCAAAAAAAAAATGTATTCTTCGATTGGAATCCATAGAGATGATGATTGAGATTTTTTTTTCATTTTAATTTAGTAAAAATATCCTTGATTTTGATTGGGGCCGGGTGAACCATATAATCCTGATGGTGCAGCTGGTGGAGGATAGTGAGCTTCTCCTTCATATGTTACCTATGAATCAAACAAACAAGAAAACAGAAGCGAAACAAAAATCAATTCAAATTTATTTTGAGCTAATCCAGAAGGGCTTCAGCCGTGTACAAAAAATCTGTTCACATTACACACACGATTCAATTGCAATGAAAAAATCAATAAATGTGTCAAACTCACTTCAGCATTATAACCATTTTTCCAATCGGCTGTGTATCGAACAACTTGTGTTCGGCCATCCGGTAATTGAACGCGATATTCTCCACGTGTCACATCACCATCACTGACTGCTTTGTGAGATTGTGAATTGGCTGTGGCTGGATCGTTCACTGAGTAGGCAAAATCAAATGGCATTCCTGGCTCATGATGGTGCTAAACAATAGAAAGTATTCAAAACCAAATACAAAATTTATCATGGGAAATAAAAATGAAAACTTTTTCAAAGCTTACATGATCGCCACTACCACCACCAGATGGTGGTAAATATCCTGGATTGATTTGAGCTGGAGGTGCTGGAGGGGATAATGGTCTTTGTGGCTGTTGGAATTGAACCTAACAACACAAATAAATTCGAAGTAGAAGATTTGAGATCACATAGAATAATATTGAATTCGTCAGTGGGTTAATTCAGTTATTTGATTATTATTTGCTTGTTATGGTGCGTTGAATGTGCATCAGTTATTATTTTGTTGCTGCATTACATAAAACGAATTAATAATTTTTTCTCGACTTTCATTGGCTGAATTTAGTTATTTGGCGATGCTGTTGATGCTGATTTTTTAGGTTCAGCTGATTTTTTGGGTTTAGCTGATTTTTTAGGTTCAGCTGCTTTTTTAGATTCAGTTGCTTTTTTAGGAGAAATTGCACCAAACTTCTTTGAACGCTTAAACTTCAAAAAAGAAGCTTGTGATGTAATTGATGCATTGAATTTCCGTTTGGTAGCTCAATTTAAATACTTCAATAGATGTACACAAAAATATATAAGACTGCTTGGTGCACTTAACCGGATGATAGCCATTCCAAGTTATGGTTTTCAGCGCACATTTATGTGAATTAATTCCAGTTTTGGACGTTAATATTGCAGAATAATTATATTCCGAATAAAATAAATGCATCGTACCATATTCTCGCCCACAATTCGCATAACAAGCTTATTTGAACATTCAGCATTCTATTGTGGGCAAGGTTATCGACTCAATTGATATCATAAACAAACTTGAATCGTTCAACATTTGAAACAAAAAGTGAAGAAACTGAAATTGAGTGGGTCGATTCATTCAATTGATCTGAATTCCGATAATGACAAATTAGTTCCGTGGTCTTTTGAACTGAACTCTATGAAAAGGAATTTTAAATGTTGGATCTTCGAAATATCTGATTACTTCTCTATTGATTTGGATGTTTGAACAGTAGAATTGCGCCATAACACATCAGGTGAGTAAGACTCAGTTCGCCCGCAGTAATATGAATAAAATATGGTTTTCAACAGTACAAGTTCAAGTGCTTCCCATGAATGATATGCGCGTTTTTTCCTCGCCTATTCTTTTTTATGTTTATGGTCAATAGCAACGTGCCTCCTCCATGAAGCTATAATAACAATAAGTCAAGCTCAACGATCTTGTCACGCTTAAATAATTTAATAAATAATCGTAAACGAGAAAACCAAAAAAAAAAATAATGAGAAAATCCGCAATATCTTTAATGAGATTCAGCATGACGGTATGTGATGTGCTGTTGGCAATTCTGTCACCTTTTTTTACAAATATAAAATGTAATCGTTCACATTATTTAATTTAATAGCATTGAATGAAGTCATCGCTGATGAACGGTTTTTTCACGATAAATATCACCCTAAATGCATTATGTGTTGAATATACAACGTTTATATTTATAGAATAACCTTGAACAATGTTTTCAATTTGCAATTTACGCAATTCATTTACGCAATTCATTTACGCATTTTATTTTATTTTACGCATACATTTTACGCATTCTACATCAAATAACAACGTTTGCGTTCAGTGCTCATCAAAACCACATCCGAAAACCGAATTTTTCCGGAATTCTTATCATAACAACTCCATTTAAATTGTGTGACCGAATTGATGCAATACAAAACCTTTTTCATTTCAGTTTTTTTTCGCTCGCTCTCTCTCTTTCTGACAATACGAAATTCAAATTACAATCGTCGGATCAATGGAATCAATTTCGGCATGTTTTTGTCAGTTTGAATCTGAACAAAAGAAAATGTTCAAGTTTCACGTGTTCACATGCGTGAATGGAATGAGATTTTTATCGAAAATTCACTTAACTGTTTGTTGTGGCTGGAATGGCACATTTGGTCTGTCATAATTATATCCTTTGTTTGGTGGTAAATATTGATTTTGTGGAGCTGTTAAGCCGATGTCAGCTGTGACGTACACAACAAATGATAGCAAACACTATAAAAAGGGATGAAAAGAAGCATTTCATTAAAATTTAATACAATGGATTATCATGATTTTGGTTTTGCTGGTTTTTACCATAGGGTAAAAATTAATTTTATTTGGTGAC